>CAKNXH010060332.1:289830-317906 GCA_932178445.1 Andricus quercusramuli
TTTTTTGTTAAAAATTCATCATTTTAGTTGAAAATTAATCTTTTTTGTTAGAAAATTAATCTTCTTGATTAAAATTCACCCTTTTGTTTAAAAATACATATCTTTTTGGTTAGAAATGTACTTATTTTGCTAAAAATTCTTTTTTTTTCGATTGAAGATTCCCCTGTTTTCGTAGAAAATTCAACTATTTGATTGACAGATAGCTTTTTGTCAAAAATCCATATTACTCGTTGAAAATTCAACTGTTCTGTAAAAATTGGTATTTTTGTCTTAAAAACTCAATAATTTGGTTGAAAAATAACCAATTTTGTTGAAAACTCGTCTTTTTGAATAAATTCTGTTTTTTATATTAAATTTAAATCTTTCTTGGTTATCATATAGTGGAGACCACCCTACAGTAGATGATGATCCTACAATAGATAATCATTAACTAAAAATACTAATAAATGTTAAATAATAAATTTATTGTTATTAATAGATAAGACACGATACGTGTTAATATACTAAAATTATAATTCATTATTTTACTTTTATTTGTGTTTATAATTAAGGATTATCTACTGTAGGACCATTATCTACTGTAGAGTAGTCTCCCCTACCTAATTTGAAGTCCAAAAATGACAAAGTGATGACGGTTTTATTGAAAATATTTGAACTTAACTTACTCAAAAATTCGATCGCTTTTTGTTTCTATAAATCATTCTATAAATCATTATAATAATTCCTGTGCGCGCTATTCTATAGGCTGGTAACTTTTTATTAAGAAAGGAAATGAAATTTTTTTTCTGTTCCAGATTCAAAAAAAGTCCAGTCATTCCCGCTCTGATTATAAAGAATTTCTGGAACTGATGATAATTTTTCTGGGGTCGGAACCTCCTGGAGGAATTTCTTTTAAGGCGCCTGGAGCTGTTCATCATGCAAGATGGATGGCAAAAGTCTTGTACTGCTTCAAGATTTATATGTTTAGAGGTCAGTTTCATCTTACTCGAAGAGAGGAAGTAGGAATACAAAAAATTTGTATTTTTATCGTCGTAATCTACCAAAAAGCCTGGTTTAAAGCGGAAAGCCCTACAGAAGCTCCACGCACCGATCTCGAGATTTTGCAAAGCCTTAAAAAAATGGACGATGGCAGACCTTCAAATTCGAGAAGCTGTTTTAAAAAAACTCGTAGGACATCTTTGGTACTTGAGCGAAGTGTTGATTGGACTAGCTTTTTTCGACGAAAATGTTTCATTGGAGTGCAAAAGAGAGATGGTACGTGCGAGTAAAGAACGACGTTCTGCAGGTGAACCATTGAAACGCAGAAAAATTGGAAACGAAGAAATTGAATCTTTGACACTCGATAAAATGGTCACAACTAATACCATCTCAATGTTCGAGAAATTACACATTTCAGCTGATTTTTTGAATTATGATCCAGAAACGTGGAAAGAAAGAGAAGATTTCAAGCAGGGTCTAGAGATTGTAAAGGCTCTGCCAGTTACAAATGACAGCGCAGAACGAGGAGTAGCGTTGATGAGTGAATACAATGCACTTATCACTAAATCCGAAGGACAAGAACAACATTTACTCTAGGTTGTAAAGAAACATCGAGAATTTTTTCCAGGTTGCGACAAAAAATCTTTAAAACAGTCCTTCGAAGAATTTATTTTTCGTCAAGCCCCCTGAACTGATGTACATACGTAATTTGTAATTATTAATTAATATATTTATATTAATAATTGATAATATGTGATATTAATTATTATTAACCATTCTTTTTATATTGAGTGATTCACCAATGATTTAATTCTGAATAAATGTCATTAACAGTAATATACTTTCATTATTATTTCATATTTTTTAACAATAAATAAATGAATATTGGATATTTTGAAATATATTTTCAATAATATTGAACCTTTATTGACAATAAATAAATATTAAATATTTAAAAATATATTTTCAATAATATTTTTAACATTTATTAACAATTTAGAAATAACTATTATATCATTTCAAATATACTTATAATAATATTTTATATTTATTAACAATTCAAAAGTGAATAATAAATATTTTTTAATATATTTCCAATAACATTTATTATTTATTAACAATTAGTAAATGAATAGTCAATATTTTCAATCATATTTCATATTTAATAACAATTAAAATTAAATATTGCTTATAATATTTAATACCATTCAACAGCTTATAAATAAATATCAAATATTTTCAAATGGAAATATATAAAAAGTTTTTCATATTTCTCATTACTCATTCTTTTACAAAACTTTGCAGTGTTTGGAACAAATAATTTAAATTTCTTAGATTTTCCTGAATTATTCACTTTTCTGAAAAAGGAAAATATGAGTATAGGTATAGAATGCTTGCCACGAAAGGTTCTAGGATAGGGAGCAAGGGCTTTATGAGCCTATGGTGTGAAGACCCACTGCGATCGACTTTTATGGCCGAGCTGATGAGCGCTCCGCCCCGAAAATTAAACAGCTTAAGTCGTAGACCTGTCAAATTTCAAAAATTTACTCAGATTTGTTTTCATTATTGCAGGCTTATTTATATTTTTCCTAATCTGCTTTTTCAGAAAATGTGATCTTCAACCTTCGAGGAAAATATTCTGAAAATTTCAGAATAAGGTATATATTATTAGGGCCATTATTAAGCCTTGAAAACAGTAGAAAACAGTGAAAATGGCACTTTTCAAGCAACCGTAAATAATGTTCTTTATGAATTTTTCATTGAAAAAATGTTTGTATGTGGATTCTAAGAACCTCAAGAACAACATATTAAGAGTTCAAATTAATAAGTGGATAACTTCATGGTTAAAATCTTAAATGAAAAAAAAGTTGAGTTTGCCCATGTTAATTACATAAGAACTTCAATGACGATGGGCCACCTCTAAATATTGTTCAAAATTAAAAAAAAAAATCTGGCCTCTACAATCGCATAAACTACCATTATTTGCCCTTCACTCCTGAAAAACCCAAAAGTGTTTTTTTCTGGTCACCCTAATATACACCTTCTTCTTCGAATAGACCTATTCTTAGACACTTGTCCATAAATATAATAAATAGTCATGAGGACATAACGCATCCTTGCTTAACGCCTTGCATAATTACGAACCAGTCTCTCAGTTTCCAAATAACCCTTACACTTTCCAAATTTTACTTCTATCCACCTTGCCAAATGCTTTTTCTAGGTCAACAAACGCACAAAAAACTTTCTTTCCTACTTTTAAACTTTTTTCTGTGAGCTGTCTTAAGCTAAATATTTCATCCATACATGATCTTCCTGGCATAGATCCACTTTGGACTCCCCATATCTTTTCTTTTGTTATTTTCATCACCCTGGGGATAAGTACGATAATCGCTTTTCTCTACTCGTCTGGGACTTCCCTCATATCGATACATAAATTTATCAATTCACACAGCCTGTGGGATATGTGCTCGCCACCGTATTTAAGCATTTTGGCGCTAATACTGTCTACACCAGCAGCCTTACCGTTTCTTAAGTTCTTGATTATATCTCTAACTTCAGTGACACAGACTTTCTTAATTGGGGAATTTCTGATGTATTATGTTCTATGCCGCAGTTCTGTTGTCCTATAGCCTCACCTCCTAATAATTCTTTGAAAGGCGTTATTCAAAGCGTCTACTATCCCGTCTGTATTATATAGCATTTCACCTTTGCTGTTTCTCATGCTGACAAACTCTGTATTTTTATTTCCCTCCATCTTTTTAATATTAGTTTTTTGCTTCCTTCAAAGTAGTTCTGTATTTTCTTCTCTTCTATTCTGATTTCATCTTTACTCTCCTTGGCTAGTCATTTAACTTTCCTATTTTTGTGTCTGTAATCATTTTGGAGCCTATTTCTCTCCTCATCGCTAAGACCTGTGATGTTCAACGTTCTCTTGTACGCTTCTTTCTTTTCTTGTCGGGCTGCCTCTATTTCATCATTCCACCATGCATCACCAGACTTTTTCCTACAGTCCCTTATGTTCCCCCAGTTCCCCTTTTAAGATATCCCATTTAGTAATTTTGTTATTTTATTAAAAATAGTAAAATTCGTTTTTTCAATTTTTTTAAAAAGTACGATACGTAGGGCAGATCGGACAATACAAAAAGCCAAAAAAGTAAATTTTGAAAATTTCGAGGGTAGGCCCCTTATGTATCCCGAGCATTCAATTTGCCTGTCATAGTAAAGTGGAGAATTTTTTTTTTGTAGAGGAGGTGAGAATGCATTTAGGCACTGAGTGTGGGACTCGACCTGAAAAAAGGTAATACCCACTAAACTCATCTCCTCTTCCCGCCAACCCATGTCCTCGGAACCGCTTATCGCATTACTTCAAGGACATGGGGGTAAGGCCACTAAGTCGTGCTTCTACTTCCATCCTGTAGAGCCAGCTTGGCATTTCAACACTTCTCACCCAACCAAGATGCGCGCATCGTCCTCAGCAGTGCGGTGGTACCGCACAACGGGCTCATCGGCCTTCAGCATCTTGGTTGGGTATAATCTGCTATTTCCATCGTTCATCCGGCTTCATCACAGAGTCGGCCTCCCTGAACGACGCACACCGCATTGTCCCCGGCAGATGATCGGTCCGGGGTTTCTCTTCTCTAGCGGCGCAGAGGTAGCACTGCGGCCTGCTTTCGCACGCCGCAGCCCTATGACCCTCTTTGCCGCACCTCCAGCAGGCCTGGGTCCGGTCTGGACCCCTGCATCCCGCCGCCATATGGCCAAAGCTCAGGCAGCGGAAACACCTTATAGACGTCGTCTTCCTCCGCACACGACAGGACACCCACCCCACTTTGAGGTATCCCGTGCGGAGGAGTCTTGCCACCAAATCCTCTTTTATTTCGACAAAGGCCCTCAGATTACCACTGAAGGCCCTCTTCGTCATGTTCACCTTCAACTCTCCAGCCGCTGCCCTTCCGAAATGTTTTCGGACCGCAGCCTCCACATCTTCCTCATCTGTGATCGTTCCCCCCATTTCCCACAGCACCCTTGATGGCCGCGGATAGCTTTGATGCGCCATCCGCAGCCCGCCCTACCTCCACAAGAAACTCTCCCGTTCGGGTCTGCCTGACACCCCTGATTTTTACACCAAGGGTGTCTGGCTTCACCTTTTGTTTGAGGTTCCTGAGAACTTCCGCACAGCTTGAACCTTTGGCCGGTCTTATCAAGACCGCCTCGGGTCGGGCTCTGTTCTGCTTCTCCTTCTTCTCCTTCGGTTGGGCTGCTGGTGTGGGCCCCCGTCCTCTACTTTTTTTGGGATTGAGGCCGTCACAGTCGAGGGACGGGTCCTCATCTGCTTCTTCAGTGGCCTCGAGGGGTCAGCCTCGACGGGACTCAGAGTGGGCTCCCTCTCTCGTTTCTCACGATGAGGTGCGGGAGTTTCCACGGCTTCTTCAGTCTGAGTACCATCGTGACTGGTCTCTGCTCAAATTTATCATCTTCTTGTATTTTTTTCTAACCTCCTTTCCTGCGTATTTTAGCGCGTCTTGGTTAGAGACTACCACTGTGGAGTAAAGTGGAGAGTGTAATTATAACAATCGGATGATATCAATTATATTATGTTTTAACCCCTATCCGTGGTTGAAATTACACTATATTGTTGACTGCAAAAAATTCATCAAATTTACAAACTTAAAGTGGAGAAAAAAAGAATTTGTTTTGAAAAATATACATTACAATGAATTTAGATCAATTACAATGTATGAGGTAGGACTGATTCACATAACCTTATTGATGAGTCCAGTGAGTCACTCCGGGACGAAACATAGAAAATCTAAATTTAATTGACTTTATCCTCCTGACCATATTTGAAAACCGCCTTTCAACATCCTGTTTTCTATGTTTCCACTTTCGCAACGCTTTTTCTTTGTCTCTGATACATATAGAATATCTAGTTTTTTTACGTGCGTAGTTTCTCGTAATACTCTTACCTTAAAATTACGGAGGGGGGGGGGCAAGGAATGGAAACCGAGAGAGTCGCAATTGTTTGATGGTTTATGCTGAGAAGGTCACCAACCTTCAGCAGCGTTGAATTAGATAGAAAGTTCCTATTTTCCGATCTGCCAGTTCCCGGCCTACCTCTAGGTAAGGAACCAAAAACTCTTTTTCTTCTTTGTTTGGATTTGTCGTATCTTGCATAGTTTGATCGTAAAATTAAATTTTTTGATTTTTCATTATTTTTTGTGCAATAATAATGTGAATTTTCGATTTTTAAAGAAAATTCAGAAAGTCGTTATAATACTCTTGTAGAACGTGCAAAAAGAAACATTTTTCTCTTATTGACATTTTTTCGTATCGTGCGTTGTTTGGCTGAAAATGTTAATTTTCGTTTCTTGTTTTGGATTTTGAAAATGCTGTAACTCTGTAAATTTTCATTTTATCGAAAAATGTCAATCAAAATAAATTGTTTGAATTTTTGAGAACTATGGACAGCCGTCCATAGAATTCCTTAATTTTGAGAGAAATGGTCTAAAATTTTTGAAAATGCTCTAACCTTTTGAATTTCCATCCGAAATAGCTGCTTAACGAACCCGATCTTTCTTTTTGGACCCTGAAAGTGTGTGCGAAAGCACAATCCAATCCGATCAGTCTTTCAAAAGTTATCCAGTATACAGACGACGACGGCGACGACAACAACAACGACAACAGACAGAGAGACACCGACGTAAAAACTACTTTTTCTCATTCAAAGGGCCTCAAAACGTCGACATTTGATGGAATACACGAAAGCAATTTTTCACATAAAATCAATACCTTCTCATTATGATGAGAATGTAATAATTCATTATTTTTTGTGCGATCAAAATTTGAATTTTCGATTTTTTCAAGGAAATTCGAAAAGACGTCATGACATTCTTGTAAGGCTTTCAAAAAGTAACGTTTTTCGTCTTCGGACTTTTTTTCATATTGTGTTTTGTTTCGCTCAAAATGTAAATTTTCGTTTTTTAGGGGGGATATTGAAAATGCTATAACTCTGACAATTTTCTTTTTATCGAAAAAAGTCGTAGGGATAAATTGTTTGCATTTCTGAGTAATATGGATAGCCGTCCGTGGAATTTTTGGATTTTGAAAAAAATGGTCTAAAAATTTTTGAAAATGTTCTTACTTTTTGAGTTTTCATCGAAAATAGCTGGTTAACGAACTTGATCTCTCTTTTTGGTCCCACCAACTGCGTGCCAAAGCACAATCCAATTCGGTTAGTTTTTCGAAAGTTATCCGATAGACGACGACGACAACGACAGACAGACAGACACCGACGTAAAAACTATTTTTTCTGACTCAGGGGGTCTGAAAACGTCGACATTTAATGAAATCCACGAAAGTCATTTTTCACGTTAAATTTAATACCTTCTCATTATGATGAGAATGTAAAAAATCTTCTTTACAATTGTAATTATAACTTCAGCCCCACCAAACTTCTGCAAATGGAGAGGGGGTGTAGGCACAGAACTAGAACCGAAAAAGTCATTGTTGGTTTCTGTTGTAGACTGAGAAGGGCACCAGCCTTTAGCACATTAGTGATAGATGAATAAATGTGTATATCTTTCTAAAGTTTCCGAAAATCTCCCCAAATTTGAAATGTTTCCATAAATTTAATAGGTTTCTGAATTTCACAATTTTTCCGCATTTTCTATAAGTTTTCATAAATTCCCGTATTTTTATACATTTCACAATTTCCAAACATTTTCAGAAATTTCCATGAATCACATAAAGTTCCATAACCTTTCAAGAATTTAGAAAGAACTTCATAACTTTTCGCAATTTTTCGTACATTTCCGTTGAAGGTACATTTTTGTGTACAAGAAAGAAAGAAGTTTTAACAAATTATTGAACTAAAGACTTTAGTGTCTAATCAAACTATCCATATAAGTTACGTTTATATAATAAAATAAATACTTGTATATGTTTCTTCAAATGATTGGTAATTTTTGTTACTAAAATTACAATAAAGATATTAATTCGCTTGTAATTACTGTTTGTTTTATTTATACTACTTTCCCATCAATAATTACATATTTTTGACAAAATATTCAATGTGATTGTCGTTTTGGGCAAATTCGAAGTAATTTACTTTGAATGTCATCAGATAATTACACAGGGCGACAAAATTTAAACTCAAAGACCGGGCTATATCACCACTAAGGATTTTGCTATCATAAAACGAAATCCGTTATCCAATTTTTTCCTATACGTCAGGTTTTTCAGATATCCTAACCTGAAAGTGCAAAAACTGATATTTTCAGCCATATTTGAGGCGACATAACACAATCAGCAATTTTTTTCTAAAAACTGCTAACGCCATCGTTTAGTACTCCTTTTTATCCTCCTTTTCCATTTTTGATCATCTCGAACCGTTTTTTTTTTCTAAAATATCACACATTAACTATTTCAGTTCCACAATGAATTGTGAAACAATGCAAGGCGAAGAGAAACTAAAATGGTTCAACTACTGGTAGAGTTTAAGTGCTTCCAAATTTTTGCTATTTTTTTGTACACCGCTCCAACAGCCTTAAATGTCGTCGAGAAGCTTCTGCTTGCCAATTAAAATTGGGGAAAATGAAATTTTGGACAAGTGAATACCTACCCACGGAGAAAAAAATACCGTACTGGTCGTTGTCTGCATCGCGATAGTTACTTCGTGAACGAAAAAGTGTAACAAACAGGTAAGGTTGCCATGCGGACAGTAAAGATTCAGTTTTGCATAATAATCCGTACGGTCTCCGACAGCGACCGAGAAACCGTAAACATTACTGCGTCAACATTCCATTTTGAATTTTTTGATTTTTGACCCCGTATTTGAAGTCAGAGACCCAAAAAACCCCCTTGTAGCAAATTTTAGTCACATGGGTTTCTTTTTACAATTTTGGTCCGCCATATTGGATCCACCATTCTGAATTTTCTAATTTTGACCCCGGAATTGAAATCAGCGACCCGAAAACCCCTCTTGTAGCAAATTTTAGTCACATCGGTTTCCTTTTACAATTTTGGTCCGCCATATTGGATTCGCCATATCGAATTTTCAAATTTTGACCTTGGATTTGTAATCAGCGACCTGAAAAACCATATTGTAGCAAATTTCAGTCAAATCGGTTTCGTTTTACAATTTTATTCTGCCATATTGGCTCCGCCATTTTGGATTTTGTCTTACAACGATTTGCATGTCATATTCGGATTGGGCATGCAAAAATCTATATAAAAACATGTATAGCACATAAAATGTAAAATCTAAGCTTTTTTGGTATTCAATAAACGATTTTTTTTGCCAAAAATTCCATCTTCAACACAGATTTTCAAGGTCACAATTTTTTTGTTTGACTTTCTTTATAATTTTTCTATATTCGGAAAAGTTTTTTCTTCAATTTAAAAATATATATATATATATCCCTCTAGGTCATTCCGATCCAAAGTTCTACGATTTTGAGACAGAATTTCGAAAAAGGTCCACTGTGCAGCGGTTCTGCACCGCAATGATCGGTGTAGGCACATTAATGCTTACGATTCCTCAATCGCTTTCCACCGATTTTGATGAAACCTTTTGCATTGTGTTGCTAAATATGTCTAGTGAAATATTTTTTTAAATCTGTGCGCTACTTTGAAAATCCATTTTTTTCAAAAATCTCCAAAATTTATTGAAAGACTTGAATAACTTGAATAAATTAATTTCTAGAGCAACGAAAATACTGTAAATATGTATATTGGTGTTGCTCATTATGAATTTAAGGTAAAAAAATTCAATATGGTGGGCCAAAAGTTTTTAACATTCACAAAATTTGAAAAAAAATAATAACAAACGATTCATATTTGGCATGGTATTCACTTTTCCTTTGTCAATCATATTTTCCGAGATATCCACCCTAGGATTAGGAGGTGAGTTGTGCCGCGTGAATCGTACGTTCCTTTCGTAGCTCTGATCTCAAAATGGGGTCGTTTCTGGATAAAAGTGTACAGTACTGAAATTATATAGAATGTTCTGTTCTACAACTCAATTTTAAGGCATTTTCATAAAAAACCCCTTTTATTTGGAGATATGAGCTACGATAGGAGCTTGAGATCCGCGCGGTGAAACTCACCCCCTACGTCCAGGGTGGATATTACGGAAAGTATATTTTAGCCGTAAAGAATAAGTGAATACCATGATTTTTCATGTATTTTTTATTTACAAGTTGCCAGCAAAAAGTAATTTCTTCCCGATGCACCCTTTCCGAAATAATTATGAAAAATCATTTAGGGAGGGGGTGCTTCATTCAAAAGAAAACGCTAAAAAATCTCATAACTACTTAAAATTGTAATATTATTGAGCAGATAATGATACTAAATTATGATCAATCAATAATTATACAATAAATGAGCATAACGAGTTAAAAATGGCTGACCAAACACGGAAAGGCATGTGACGCTACTGCAAGCAGAGTTTACAAATGCAGGAATGTGAACCTGAAAGCTGCACTGATCATAAGTGAATAAGAATACAGTAAAAGTGCATTCATACCTTACAAAAAACTTTTGAAAAAAAATACTACGAAAAGCAAAACTAAAAAAGTATTAGAACAATCTCTTACTGAAAGATATTTATGTAATTCAAGTGATTCATTTACATGCACCAACAAAAAATTATGTACTTCATCTATTTTTAGAGAGTTCCTGTACATACATTTGTTGTAACTCTTATTGAAATTTATGAATAAATATCTTTCTGTATTCTTATTCACTTATGATCAGTGACTTCAGGTTCACAGTACTTAATTTGTAAACTCTGCTTTAATACCATTATCTGCTCAATACTACACGTAGAAACCCCAACAAGAATGGTTGGTGTCTGGTGGCAAAAAAATTGCGAAACACCACCGAACGCTGCGTATGCACGGTTCATTAGTGTTTCGCGCAGTGGCCAGTGGCACCTACGCAACAATAATTAAAACATTACTGAATCGTTCGTGCGCGTCACTGGCCATAGTCTACGCATTAATAGTTAGTGCGTGCGCGGGGCGCTCATGGCTATCCAAAACAATAACGAATCACGCCGACGCGCATGAGACTTTATGGCGAAAAACATATACAGCCGCTGCGCACACATAAGCGAGTGTGGTGCGCGCACCGATGCTCCATGATTATGCAAACACGGTTGCTCGTTTGAAGCATCAAATGTGAAGCTCAAGTGTCTCTTGTTATTAGTTGAATAAATGATTCATGGAGAATAGACATAAGGAGCCCAAAGTCCTGTAAATTAACTTCACCAAAAACGAGCATTTTTCTGTCGGATGTACAATAACGCATCGAAATGCTAGATCTTCTCGAGCGCGGCGCTAGTGTGGTACGCGTAACGATGGCCGACGTTATGGTCCGTGTAAATATGACCTGTGATATAACCCTAAGCAAAAATACAAAATTCCTAAATGGCTAAAACAATTTTTTGAAGCATTTAAAGAATATTGGAATGTGAAAACTGTTATATTCAAGTAGAAGTCCGATATCAGTTCTGTGATGTGTATGCGTACAAGATTTAAAACTGATCAGTTATATACTTATTGTTTTCCACGTTTGTGCAATAAATCTGAAGTACCTACCACGTCCAGTGCAGGATCACTTCAATTACATAGAATCACTGATATTCCGAAATAAGTAAAATAAAGTTTCTGCGTTTTAATAATAATTTATACTTTTCTATGAAAATCACATTGGTAAATAATGTAAGATGTCAATATATACGACGTCCATTTTTCTACGTACAATACTAGCGCCATAACTCGTGCAGTATTATTAACCTTGTTTTAAGATAAAAATTTGCTTATTTTCGGTTACATAACTTTCGTCTCCTTATGTATATTCTCCATGAAATGATTATATAACGTACAATATTTATATGGTAGGAATATATCTGGATTCCGGGAAGATTCGGATCCTGTTCGCCGTGAAAGAAGCTAGGAAATTCTGATCTGAAGAAAATATATATAAATAAAAAAAAAAAAGAAAGAGAAAAAGAAAATTTGTGTTTAATTGTTCATACCCATGTAGAAACTGCCAGGGATAGGGAGCAAGGTGACGCTCGCCACTTTTCTCTTCTCTAGGCAGAGAGGAGAATATAGCAGGTCTGCATCTTGTCTCCTCCGCTTATGAGTTGAACGAGTTAACGCGACGCCATGAATCGCGTTGAGGGGACTGAAAACATTTTCTTGGTGGGTCCCGTCCCGGACCCGTAAGGGGTCTGTGGCCAGCTGTGGCGTTCGCCTCTTCTTGAGGAATGACATGGACATGCGTTGAACGTTAACGCTTTGCAGTGCGTTATGCCCAACTCTCTCGAGTCAAACGCCGCAAGGCGTGTTGTGTGATATCGAAGGAAAGGAGTTGACACGGGATGCCGGAGAACTCTCCGCAAAAGTGGACGCTATACGAATCCCGCCGTGAGTTGAGCAGCTTTTTCAGCTCCTCACCAGCTCCTCACGGAGAAAATGGACATGGATTTTTGGCATATAAAATGTATATCTATTGCTGAAAATTTATCTTTCTTGGTTGAATTGAACTTGGCTTGATGTAATATTACATCTTTACCAGTTGAAATATCAACTACGACCATTTTTGTTGAGAAATCATCTTTTAGGGTTGAAAATTCAATCATTTGGTTAAAATGTTAACAACTATCTTAAAAATTCATCTGTATGTATCTTTTTAATTGAAAATGGAACTGTTTGGCTAAACATTAATCTGTTTCTGTTGAAGATCCAAATATTTTCTTGATAATTGGTCGTTGTTCGATGAATTTGACTGCTTTTGATTTACAATTAGAACATTTTTGGTTTAAATATTTCCATTAATACACTTCTTCTTGAGAAGTCATATATGTTTGTTGCAAATTTAACTATTTTGTTGAAAATGTTACTATGCTGTTAAAGATTAACTTCTTTTGGTTGCAGATTAGGGTGGACCAAACAATTTTATGTAGAATTTGTATGGGGACACCACAAATTTGTTCCAAACCAAAGGAAAATAAATCCACTTTTTTGGTTTGAAAAAATGAACTTTAACATGTATTTCCAGTAAGAAAAAAATACTGCTTTTGTAAATCTTATTCACAATCCTCAATATTATCTTAATCGAGTTGAAACTCAACATTTCTCTTCACAATTAGCCATAGAATATGAATAAAATATGACTTTTAAAATACCAGCACTATAAGTCTGTGTTACAGGGTCCCAAAGAAATCCCATAAGTGAAAAAATGGATTTTGCGAAGTTTGCCGCGGTAGTTATGACTGTCTTTACGGTTTTTCAGTGAAATTTATTTCTGACACATGAAAGACCATCTCATACTGATGATTAGATGTTCACATAACTTTTTTAAACAATTTATTATTGTTTTTAGCAATTTTCTCCTAGAATGGATTTAGAAAGACGCGGTATTTCCACAAATTTTCAATTTCTTGTCCAATGTTTAATTAGAGGGCAGTGACAGTTCATCAATGTTGACAATAGTGATTGTTTAAACAATCTATCATTAATGTCAATAATATAATATTAATTTCAATATAATATTATAATTCATAAATCACTTTTAGTCAAATTTTCAATTAAGATAAGTTAACTCTCTCGAAAGTTAATTGTTTAGACAATTTATCCGGATTGATAATAACATTATATTTGAATAATGCTAAAAAGATGCTTTTCTCTCCAAATTTCTGACTTTTTGTCGAATTTTCATTTGGAGTGAAGTGATAATGACTTCAAGTTGACAACATAATTGTTTAAACAATTTATTGTCATTGTTAATAGTATTGTTTGAATTGGTATTGAATACCATTCCAAAAATCATTTTTGTTGTGGTTCAATTATTATTTGTTCATAAACAAAAAGCCAGAAATTTCTGAAAAACCCGCATCTTTCTAGCATTATTGAAATATAATATTAATAATAGTAATAACAAATTGTTCACAGAATTAATTTACTTGACTCCAGTTAATTGTTTAGCTTATCCTGATTGAAAATTTAACTATAAGTGAATTTTTGTGTTTCAACTACAACTTTGTAGGATTTTTTCGAAGTGAATATTATTAACATTGATAGTAATAATTAATAACAATAATAACAATAACAATAATTATTAACAATCACTCCTGTTAACATTGATGAACTATCACTTTCCTGTAATTTAAAATTGGACAACAAGTGGGACATTTTTTTTTAAACCGCGTATTTTTAACTCAATTCTAGGAGAAAATTGCTAAAGACAATAATAAATTGTAATGGGTGTCCCCAGAAAAATTGAAAAAAAAATTTCCAATGCATTTTGGGACAAACCTGTTGCAGACACGTTTATGTCGTTGAAATTTGACATTTTTTGTTGAATTTTTTATTTAAATACATTTTGCAACTTACAATTAAAGTACTTGCTTCAACATTCATATTTGTAGGTTGAAAATTCTACTATTCCATTACGAAAAAGTATTGTAGGACAATATATATAAATGTATATAATACGCCTATAATGATTTCTCTATCATGAATTTCCTTCACTTTTTTCGTCATTATACGAATCATAGGAATTATAGGAATAAAACTAATCGCCAAAAACTTAGAAGAAATTGATTATCGAAACATCACTACATAATAGTAATAATAATAATTATTATTTTCCGATGATACTTTTTTGCAATTTTCTGGTTGAGAATTCATCTCTTTTTTTGAAAATTTAAACATTTGGTGTAAAAATCATCTTCTTTCGTGTAAAATTCATCACGGGGACTTATTAGCGTCGACCTACTGTTTCCCAGCTTCCAGGCTACGAGAAACTGAAGTGTCTACCGCTGTACTCTTCAACGCAAGCGAATTGCTGTGGAGAACAAGGACTTCGCCTTTCTCGCCTTGCTCGCTTGGCTTGCTCGAGCCGCGTATCTGGCCGCGAATAACAGCCAGACCCATGTATCTGGCTGTGCTCCCCATCCAGAAACGCGGCAGGAACAAGCCAAAGGAGCAAGGCGAAGTAGGCGAGTAACGCTTCGTGAAATCGTTTTCTAGAGGAGTCCAGTCAGATTTATACATGTCAACCCATGAACTTTCGACAGATGTTGATGAAACCTTTTGCATTGTGTTGCGGAATATGTATAATAAACAGTTAAACAAAAAACTTCGTTCTGGAATTTGAAAATTCATTTGACTTTTGAAATCGATAAAAAACGATTCAAAACTGAAATAACTTCAATAAATTAAGTCCTCGAGCAGCAACAACACTGCACTTTATATTATTACATTATATGTAGGTATGCATGTATGTATGTATGTATGTATGTATGTATGTATCATCTTATGTATGTATGTATGTACATCTTAGACCAAAAATATTTTGAATTTGAATGAGAAATAGTCAAATTCAACCAAAAAGGAGACATCTTAAGAAAAAGGTTAAATTTCGTAACAAATAGTAGATTTTTCAACCAAAATAGATGAATTTCTCAACATAAATACAATAGTAGAATTATCAACAAAATAAGAAGACACTGTAAAGGAAAAACAACCTGGTCACCTGGTCTGGTTAAAAAGTAACCTCTTGGTGGAAAATTCATCTTTCTGAATTTTCAAGTATACATTTTTCACGAATAGTTTGTGATTGGGAATTCATTATACCGCATCAATTCGCTGTAGAACTTAATACCCTTCGATAGTGCACAATATCCATTAAAAAGATCACGGGGACTTATTAGCGTCTACCTACTGTTGCCCACCTATTATGCAATGTAATAATATAATAATATAAAATGTATATATATATATATATATATATATATATATATATATATATATACACGCAGGGTGTCCACCCTATCGGTAAAACCTGGAAAACCTGGAATTGTCAGGGAATTTTTATATACCTGGAAAAACCTGGAAATGTCAGGGAATTTTTTTTAAAGTCAGGGAAATTTTTAAGAGGTTGCCTACCTTTTTAAAAATTACAGTATTGAATTGAATGAAAATTATTCTTCATTTGTAAAAGTATAGCTCTCTATTACTATATTTATCTATTTGGTTGAAAATTCGATCTTTTTGGTTGAATTCCATTATTTTTTATTGAAAATTGTAATCTTTTCTGGTTGAAATATCAGCTACCACATTTTTCGCTCCGAGTTCATATTTTCTGAAAGAAGATTTAATTACTTGGCTGAGAGTTACCCTTTTGTTAAAAATTAATTTTTTGTTTTAAAGATTCATCATTTTAATCGAAAGTTCATCTCCTTGGTTGAAAAATGAACTATTTTGTTAGAAATTCGTTTTTTCTTTGGCTGGAAATTAATTTTTTTACTGAAAATTTAACTATTCCTGTTGCAACTTTAACTATTTTGTTGAAAATTTGTTTGTATTCTTCTTGTTCAAAATTATTTTTGTTATTGAAAATGTTACTAATCAATATTTAGTTGAAAAATTATCTTTTTTACTATTTTTATTATTTTTTCATTCTATTATTATTTCATTATTTATTATTTTTTAGAAAATTTTCACTTTTTTAGTAGAAATTAATCTTCTGGATTGAAAATTAATCTTCTTGTTTGTAATTTAATGTAAAACATTAATTTTTAAGTGAAAGTTTAGCTATTCAATTGTCGATTGACAATTCATCTTTTCAATTTAAAATTCATGTATTTTATTGAAAATTCGTCTCATTTAGTAAAAATTAATCTTCTAGGTTAAAAATTCTTCTTTTTGTTTAAAAAATCAACTATTCCAGTTAAAGATTCACCATTTCCGTTGAAAATTAATGCATTTTGTTGAAAAATCGTTTTTATCTGCTCTAGGACCTAATTTATTCAAGTTATTTCAGTTTTGAATCGTTTTTTATCGATTTCAAAAGAAAAATGAATTTTCAAATTCCAGAGCAAAGTTTTTTTTTTAACTGTTTAATATACATATTCCGCAACACAATGCAAAAGGCTTCATCAAAATTGGTCGAAAGTTCATGGGTTGACATGTATAAATCTGACTGGACTCCTCTAGAAAACGATTTCTCGAAGCGTTACTCGCCTTCTTCGCCTTGCTCCTTTGGCTTGTCCCTGCCGCGTTTCTGGCCGGAGAGCACAGCCAGATACACGGGTCCGGCTGTTATTCGCGGCCAGATACGCGGCTCGAGCAAGCCACGCGAGCAAGGCGAGAAAGGCGAAATCCCTGTTCTACACAGCAATTCGCTTGCGTTGAAGAGTACAGCGGTAGACCCTTCAGTTTTTCCGAGCTTGTAAAATTTAAAGCTACGCTTTCAATTTCATACATTTCAAATCGAAATGTGTTACATTTTCAACAAAGTTTCTAACTTTCAATTATTTAGCATCGAAGCAAAACAAGATTCAATAGAGTTTACTTGCGAACTTGCATATTTCACGATTGTTCTGTTTTCGGCTAATAGTAATAAACAAGATTATTTATTTCCGAAAAAAATGAATTTTGTTGGTTGAAATATCAACAACTACATTTTTCGTTTATAATTAATTATTTTTTGAATAAAAATTTAATTACTGATTTGAAAGTGAACTCTTCTGTTAAAAATTATATTTTTCAAGATTCATCATATAAATTCAAAAATTATCTCTGTAGTTGAAAAGTGAGCTATTTTTTTGGAAATTCGTTATTTCTTTTACAGAAAATGAATTTTTAAAATTAAAAATGTAATTATTCCAGTTGAATATTGGTGAAAAATTTATATCTTTAGTTGAACAAATTATAAAATTTCACTATTAAATTGTAGGTTGAAAAATTACAATTTTTACTTTAAAATTCAACTATTCCAGTCAATTTTTCATTATTTTAGTTGATAATTCATAAGCTTGGTTGAATATTGATTTTTTAAACTGAAAATTGAAACTAAAGAATAGAATTTTTATGTTTAAAACTCATATTTTTTGTTAAAAATTTAACTATTTGGTAGAAAAATTATCTTTTTTAGGTCAAAATTCAAATATTTAGTTGAAAATTCATGAATTTTGTTGAAAAATCATCTTTTTGTATTGAAATTAATCTTCTTATTCGCAAATTCATCTTTTTGGTTTCAAATTCAACTATTCCAATTGAAGATTCATTATTCTATTTGAAAAGTCATCACTAAGCTTGAAAATTAATTTTTCCAATTAAAAATTCAACTATTCCATTTTTGGCTGAAAATTGATACTTTTTAGTTAAAGATTCAACTATAAGGATGAAAATTGTTTGCTGTTCAAAAATCCTCACTATTAGTATTAATTATTTTGTCTGGAAATTAATCTTGTTTTTTGAAAATTCAAGTTTTCGGTTAAAAAATAAAGTATTCCAGTTAAATATTTACAATTTCAGTTTAAAATTATTCTATTTGGTTAAAAATACAAGTACTTGGTTTAGAGTTAAACGCTTTTGTTGAAAATGCATATATTTGCCTTAAAAGTTATCTATTGAGGTTCACAATTCATCTAGGGTAAGAGCACTAGTGGTTGGCACTGCGCCAGTTATTGGCACCCTCTCTCATTTTTGTTAAATTTTAAGAAAATGCAAACATTTATCGTATTTTGCTGGTATTATTTTTATTCGACCATTATTTCTGCGTGTACCGACATATATAATTCATACAAAATAATGTCAAATTTAGTTATAAAATAATGAATTCACTTCAGTTCTTAGGGTGCCAAGAATTTATCCGGTTTTCTAAAGAAAATGTTTAGCTGACAACATTTTTTAATTTTGTTCAAACAACGTTGTGAACAAGTGAATCTGTTCCAATTTTTGTGAATATTTAAAAGAAATACTTGCAATATAATCAAAATAAGGAATGAACCTCGGCAATAATTTATTTATTAATTTTAGGGGGGGTGCCAATGGAAATTAATATAAAAAGTATGGTCTCTAGTCGTTGGCACCCCAGTGCCAATGACCAGACCATGCAATTCGGGAATGATTTCATTCATTGGCACCCCTGCCTCGCCGGAAAAAAGTAAGGTTATGTAATCTCAAGACCTTGTGTTGACATGAGCCGTTTCACGTATTTCTGATAAAATGAAGTGTTAAAAGTGCCGGAACAACAAAAGTCGTTACTAGGTATACGAAAAATTAGCTAACAATTATAATAAATGAAGCTGTCATTTATACACCGGATATACCGGTAATCGTAACCTCCAAAGTTCTGTTCAGATAATTTATTATTCTTTTTAGGCCTCGAGGTATAGGTAAATATTGGTTTCATTTAAATTATAAATGGAATTTTATTATCTTTATACATATTGTGTTTAATAATATTGTCGTACAATGTTTTAAATGTTACGCAGGAATTCATGTTATTATAAAATAGCCAAAGTTTTTATTTAATCGGTGGGCGATTTATTTTGACTATATTTATTTATCCATGTTTGAATTTGTTTATTTATTTTTCTAGTTTAAAGTAGAAAATGAGTAAAATTTATGGTTTTTATTTTATTTATTGCCATATTATTGCCCGTCAGAGAGTATCTCTGAGGAAAGAAAAACATAAGCCGAAGAATACATATGTGTCATGGCTAGGCTTTATAGCTGCTGTCAAAGATATTGGCTTGTCCAAAAACAAAATTTATAAAATACTAAATTTAGAATTATTAATAGAAAATTTATTTCATATTTTCAGTTGCACAATTTGTTTTTATCAATGTTTTAACGCAATTACAGAAGTTTGAAGAGGTTATGTGAGTGTAGTGCCAATCACTGGTGACGAGGGGTGCCAATAACTGGGGTTAGCAGTGCCAAGCACTAAAATTTTGGGACTACATGCTTATTTTTAATAATTTTTCAAGTTTTTTTCATCTTTGAATAATAATTCAATATTCCAGTGTGTTCTGCATAAAATTTGGAGTGCCGGTATGATTATCACTATTTCAGAATTCAATATTTTATGTGTTTATTTATTTCCTAAAGTCTAAATTTCCTCTTAAGGTGCCAATAACTGGTGCTCTTACCCTATGCGAGTAAAAGACTCATCATTTTATTTGGAAATTCGTCATTCTGGCTGAATATTTTTTTATTTTTTTTGTGGAGAATTCGTGTGTGTGTGTGAAAAATTAATTGTTTTTTTAACTGAACATTAATCTATTTGGTTGAAATTTTGTCATTTTTAGTTCAAAATTAATTTATTTTCTTTAAAATAAATATATTTTTTATAGAAAATTATTCATTATATTTCAAAATTAATATTCTTCTTTGAAACATTATATTGTTGATAACAAATTTATCTATTTCAGTCAAACATTCATCATTTGAGTTCAAATGCAATTATTACATTTTTGGTTGAAAACTGATCTTTTTAGTTCCAAATTCAACTGTTTCGTTGAGAATTTATGCATTCCGTTGAAAATTCATCTTTTCTTGGTAGAAATTTCATATTTTTTGTTCAAATTTCAACTCTTTGGAATTTAAAACGGTTTAAATTTAATTTAATACAAGACCCACATTAATTTTACCCAAATATGCACTGAGCTTTAAGTAGAAGAAGATACAATAAAAAATTGTTTGATTCATTATTTAAATTCATAGACCGTAGAGACAAATTCAAGAAACAGTTAATTATGTTTTTAATATTATTATATTATTTGATTATTCATTAGTGCCAATATATTTAAGAATATTTTGTAATATAATTTGGCACAGCTTTCTAAATTGAAAATATTACTTTAACCCCCCGAAACTGAAAAAAATATGTATGAAAAAATTGCGAAACTGTAAACATATTCAGAGTCAATTGTTTTAACAAATGATAAATATTTGAATGGTTGCGTTCTGCAAAAAAATTATACATGGAAAAAACTTGAGATATCTGTATGAAACCTGAAATTGTCGGGGAATTTTTTTCAGGATTAGGGTAGACACCATATTACACATTGTTGCTATTTTTACAGAAAATGGAAATCATTTTTCATATTTTGAAGATTATTATATGCGATTCTTTCGTTTATTGCATTATGTTTAAATAGTTTTATCTATAGATAAAAAAACAGTTACGACTTTGCAATTGTTTTTGTCTTGTAAAACTTGTTAACGTTATATGATGTTATTAATATTTTCGTGTTTATTATTACTATATCACGTTTACAGCTCAGATTGAAGTAACATTTTTTTAATCGTAACTAATCCGACTTTAGTAGTTTATTATTGTACTGCAATTAAATTCTCTTCATAGTAAAATCAGTTTTTGAATTTACTTGAAACTACCGTTTAAAATAGTAACTTGCAATACATTTACCAATTCATTTGGTCGTACCATTACCAATTCCTTCAGTAGATACAGTTACCAATTCATTTGGTAAGTTATTCTTACTTATGTAATTAGTGTGAAAGTGAATTTCTTTGTTCAAAAGAAATATTTTTGGTCAAAAATTCATCTATTTTAGTAAAAAGTTTGAAAATGTGAGTATATACTACTGAAAAATTGATCTACTTGGTAGGTAATGATTGTTGCTTGTTAAAAATCAATGTTTCTGCCACAACATTCATCATTTTAGTGAACGCAGAACAATGTTTTTGTGATTTATGGTTGTGTCGAAAATTATCATCATCGGGTTGAAAATGCGACTGTTTTCGAGACAATTCGCCTATTTGGCTTACAAATTCAAGAAGTTTGTTTAAAAACTACTTGGTTGAAAGATTAATTTTTTGGTTGAAACTTTTTCTCCTTGGGCAGAATCCCGGTAAGAAGGCTTGAATAGAATAGGATTGAAAAATGCAATTCCTGTGAATACCTGATTTTCCCTTCTTTTTCTTATATCAGAAACAGTATTAGAAAGAAGCAACTGCTATTCCTGTCAATACACTTTGAAAAATATAATTTTCTGAGAAATATAATAGAATTTAGTAGAATTATTAAAGTCATACTAACATTTATTTCATCTACATTGAATTCAAATTTTCAATTTATTTAATATAATTAACTGTTTTAAACACATTAATTATATTTAAAATTTGGGTGTCACAGAATCTATATTACACTCAATTCAGTTCATTATACTGAAATTGAGGATAATACATTACATATAAATCCAATGTTAATTTCTGGAATTCAAATCACTTGGTCTCTCTGAAGTGCAAACTTGAATTCATTTAAATAGACCCTTCCTAACTTATATTCAAAAATGGATAATTCAAACAATTTTAAACACACATTTCTTGAATGAATTAGAGTGAATTATGTACGCTTCAAGTCTATCCTGCTTTACGGAATACGAGAGAGAACTCATTTTTGAAGATGTTGAAAACTATATAAGTTTGTAAATTCCTATTGAGTTAAAAATTCCATTACAACATTGTGCCTGTATGTACTTCTATATTCATCGGTTTACAATTAGAAAGTGACCAAAAGCATGTGTAAAAAATCTTGAAATGCTGAGAGAAGCTTATAAGTTTTCATTTGGAGGACAATATTTAGTATTTGTATTTTTAAACATTTGTTGTTCCGTATTTCTTCAGTCATCAAATGTTCTCGTATATAAACACTAATAGTTTATAATTCAAACAAGATAGATGATTAGTACTGTTTCAGATCATATGTAATATAACAATTGAAAATTGAAGTTAAAATAAAGCCCAAGAATGATATTAGTTGATATTATGTATTGAACTGTATAGAATGTGACGCAGCGCCACCTGGTGTAATATATATTGTGCAAGGAGCGTTCACGACGCAGAAACTCTTCTCCTCATCACGGATTAGCTCTCGTGTAGCTGTTTGATGCTGCCTGACGGGGAGCACCTCTCTGGGAGCAAGAGTAGGCGGTCGGCAGTGGTAACCTCGAACACGATTTCTGACGTCGGTCCACATCTGCTAGCCTAACCGTTTGCTACGCGTTCGCGTGGTCCGAACGCGTTGAGAGCTGCCTAGTGTTCGGCTATAGCCACGACCATTCCCTCTCTGCTCTCCACACGACTCTTCCTACGTCGGGTAGCGCGAACGGACCTTTAAGGGCATGTGACACAGCCAAATGCCTACATTACCGACCTCACTTTTTCAATTTTCTGAATTTTTTTTTGAATCTAAGAACTTTTTTTGTAATTAAAATATCGGGCTGAAACTTTGGAAAATGTATGAGAAGACAATAAACTACGTTTACGTACCTTATTCGAGGATGAACTTCGCAAAAAATTATTTTCGAAGAAATTAAAACTGGGTGCATTTTTTGAACCTGAGAACTTTTTTTGTAAGTGAAATATCGGCTTCAAACTTTGAGAAATGCAAGAGCCGACAGTGAAGTACGTTTATGTACATCATTTGAGTATAAAAGATACAAAAAGAAAAATTCCAACTAAATGTCAACAACGCTTGCCAGTTCGGTCGGTATTCGCGATGAGCACGAAAATGCGAAGTCTGGCGGCCACTGAACGAGGCTAATAGCGATTTCAATACTTACATAATTCAACATTGAAACAACATATTTCACTCAACTTTTATGCTGGACACAACTTTCAAAAAATATTATTGTAAGAACACCGGATCATCAATCTTTGACAGCGTGGACCCCATATTTCAGATGTAGACGAGTCAGCTGATAGAGCCTCGATTAGTGGCCGCCAGACTTCGCATTGTCGTGCCCATCCCAAAAATATCGACCGAACTGGCAAGCGGAACCGGAGTTGACACTTAGTTGGAATTTTTCTTTTTGCATCTTTTATACTCAAATAATGTACATAAACGTACTTTACTGTCAGCTCTTGCATTTCTCAAAGTTTGAAGCCGATATTTTACTTATAAAAAAAGTTCTTAGGTTCAAAAAATGCACCCAGTTTTAATTTCTTCGAAAATAATTTTTTGCGAAGTTCTTCCTCGAATAAGGTACATAAACGTAGTTTATTGTCTTCTCATACATTTTCCAAAGTTTCAGCCCGAAATTTTATTTAAAAAAAAAGTTCTTAGATTCAAAAAAAAATTCAGAAAATTGAAAAAGTGAGGTCGGCAATGTAGGTATTTGGCTGTGTCACATACCCTTAAGTTCCTAAGACTGGGAAAATATGAACAGGCGAGGAGTGCGTCAGGAACGCTTGGAGCGCTCGCCCAGTATTTCGCTCCCAGTCCCTGGAAACTGCCCCATTTGTCAACTGGACTAGTAAGTTCTAAACAGGAACCTTCAAGGCACTGCTAAGATTTCTTATTCCTTATGACTAGAAAAAACCATGTGCCTCTAGTTAGGCCCTAATCTTGTATTTGAGCGGGGCTTTAGTTGGTTCCTGATTTAGATAAAAGAACCAAAAAATTCTAGTCAGGCACTGGTCGGGCGTTAGTCAGCATACCCCAGATAAATTTCCTGAAGAAGGTGCTGCTGTATATGTGATGCAGTGCCATCTTCAGAAGTTTGTATGTACTAAATCATGTTTTAGTAAACAGGAAAATGGCTGCCTCAACAACACGTGACAGCAAACTGAAATTTATTTTCATCTGAAGCATCCGTGCCTTTAACACTTATAAACACGTGTTTTTATTTAAAATAACACTACGTAAATTTTTATTGAATATAGTTCAAGTAGTAGTTTTGTTAAATTCTATTTATTATATATACTGAATGTGATTTGTGAATATAACCAAAAAAATTTGGGTAATATATTTTTTCACCTTTCACAATTACATTGATTAAAATAAAGTTAGAATTTTTTGTTAATACGTGAAACATAAGGAAAACAGTAAAATTTGTGCTATGTACAGGGTTGCGAAGTGACGCGTCACTCGAAGTTTTCTACGTAAATTACCTAAATGAAGTAATTTACGTAGAAAACTGTAGAAAACTGGTAAATTACATGACAATGATGGCGGTTGTCTGTTTTCAACTTTTGAATTTCCTAGCACGTGACATAACCTTACCAAACCTTAATTAATTCAAGAATTCTAGTTAATGGATTAATTAACGATTAAAATTATGAGCTAAGTTCCTATTTTGCGATAAAGTATTGACGAACAGTGGTTCTAAACGCCTGCCAAGTGTTGAATTATTAATTTTTGAAATTATATGATCATATTCATCTTGCCTTATTTTTGAAAATTTAAAATAATTGCTGCACGACTGGCAAGCACATGCCTACAGTCCATACGCAGAGGTTATGTACTTATGTCAGACAGGCATCGAAATATTTGCAAGTTCCACATCCACGTAATTTACATCATGTAGAAAACTTTTGACGTAAATTACGTGGTAAATTACTGTAGAAAATGAAGTAAATTACCTGGAGTAAATTACGTACCCAACTCTAGCTGTGTATGTGAAACCCAGTGAAAAATAATGAAAATAATCATTTTGTTGTTAAAAAATAGTTTGTCACATATATGTATATTCATATCAATATCACAGCTGAATAATGAGCGTACTGAAAAACAGAGAGGGTCTAGACGGGCTGTTGAAGGGTATTCCTGTTAGCACCTCGCTAGAAGTTCTAGACAGTGCCTGGCTAAAACAGCGTTACAGAACTAGTCTGGCCCTCCCTATTTTTCCCCGCCAGTGCCCGATCAGAAACGGGGAAATCTAGCCGGGGCCCTTCCAAATTCTGATCGCAATTTCTACATGGGTATTTGTCATGTCTGTCAGCTACTTTCGTTTTTTTCCGCTTTCAAAACTGAATTTTAAAGATAAGTAAAGTTAAAACATCGAGCTCTACACGATTTTTCGAATACCGCAACGCGAAACACTCATTAGTATGCGCGCAGCAGTTGTAGATATTTTTGACATGAAAGTCTCATGCGCGACGGCGCGATTCTTGATTGTTTTGCACATTGAAAAGTGCCGCGTACGCATAAACTATTAATGCGTAGACGCATTCCAATGGCGCGCACGAACGTCTCAGTCGTGTTTCGATATTTATTGTGTAAGGCATCACTAGCCACTACGCGAACACTAATTAATCGTGCGTACGCAGCTTCTGTGGTGTTAAGCCGCTTTTTTCACGACAAGGGTTTATCGGCAAGAAATTACTTTTTGCAGGCAATTTGTACATAAAAAATACATGAATAATCATGCTATTCATTTTTTCTTTGCGATCATACTTTCCGAGATATCCACCCTGGGAGTAGGGGGTGAGTTTCACCGCGCAGATCTCACGCTCCTATCGTAGCTCATATCTCCAAATGAGAGGGTTTTTGGATGAAAATTCATTTAATTTAAGTTGTAGAACAGAAAATTCTATATAATTTCAGTACTGTACACTTTCATCCAGAAACGACCCCATTTTGAGATCAGAGCTACGAAAGGGGCGTACGATTCGCGCGGCAGAACTCACCCCCTACTCTTTTACCTACCGCCTACTCTCCCCTAGTTATCGCCTACCCGATTTTTTATGCATATTTTATGTACAAGCTGTCTGCAAAAATTCATTTTTTACCAATGCGCCCTTTCCCCTACTTAACCCCTACTCGATTTTTATGCATATTTCATGTACAGTGGGGGCTCATATTATTAGAGCCACCTACATAAATAATCGATTTGGCATTATAGGAAGAAATAAAAGTTCAACATTTGCGTCAAGTTTTTTTTTATTCGGTCGACTGATGCTCTTGAAGCATTAGCAACCGATGCAATCTTTCTTTGGGAATGCCCAGTATGCGACAAACATTTTAAGCGAGCTGCTCACGGACATAATATTGCAAAAACACACCGGAACAGCACAAAATTTGTAAAATGCGTTAATAACCTCAAAAATACTCACCCAAACAACACGGCTGTCAAGAGCCGACTCACAGTGTTACAAGAAAATGGCGTCCATGTGACAGATTATGTGCACTGAGTGTTGCTAGTCACGAATTTATAGTCTGTACACATCCATAAACTCATAATAACAAAATATAAAATCAGCAGACATAGTTTAAATACAACATATATTGATTAAAATGAAAAATCTGCAACACTGTCAGTCGGCGCTTGACAGCCGTGTTGTTTGGGTGAGTATTTTTGAGGTTATTAACGCATTTTACAAATTTTATGCTGTTTCGGTATGTTTTTGCAATATTATGTCCGTGAGCAGCTCGCTTAAAATGTTTGTCACTAAAAAAATAAATCGCGTGCGTCCTAAACTATGACCCAAGACAGATTTATGTGTAAACATCGTCGGTAAACGTTGACTGAAATTGAAATCGTACATAAAGCAAATAATAACGCACGCACATGTGGGAGTATAAAAATTTATTTTGTCTTATATATAATGTCGTGCAAAAGGTTCTGGACAGTTATTTTTCAATAGGATAATAATCCTAATCTAACAATGTAACAATAACCCTACTTTAATAATAATAAACTGTAGATTTTCTCTCTATTGACATATCCGGCATATTTTTCCGGATTTGAATGAACAAATAATTATTGTTTGAATAATAAAAACTTATTTACAAAATACTTGGAAACTCGTCCCTTATTAATTAAAAATAATTCTTGTAAAGAAAATCCGAAGGACACCGGTTTTAGTATGAATTTAATAGAGAACTGCTATTTTGCATTTTTTGGGGTCACTTTCTAAGCATAATAACAATTCACAAAAATTTTATAACAAGTAGCTCTTTTCCCCATTTTTTTCTAAATCAAGCTTTTCCCTTTTAAAACCCCATGTTAATTTCAGAGGCTCGGTGGTACGGGTTAACTTCGACAAAAAAAAAAAGAAAACGAGAAAAATGTTAAGTTGATAAACTGTAAATATAAATTAAGTATTTATTTTTAAAATTGAACTGTAGTACGACTCTTAACAATAGAATTATAATAAAATTGATTTTATAAGACGATTCTGAATCTGTTTATAATTGAATAATTTATAGATTTTTACGTTAAAAATTGAACTATTTCAATTTGAATGCCTTACGTAATTAATTAAATGTATGCATCAGATTGAAACTTCAAAATCTTTTTATAATTTTCAAAAACATTTCAATTAATATATTCATTATTTTAAAGTTTTCATTGTTTCATTTTTTTTAAGTTTTCATTTGTAAATGACATTTTTCATTTAAGATTTTCAAGAAACAACTTATAATCACTAAATTGTACTGCTTTTAAGTTCAAATTGTTCAAAAATGATATAATTCTCAACACTTAAAAAATTCATTGATTCATTCTTCAAACTATTTTATTTGGGACCGTACTTAAATTACGT
>CAKNXH010060333.1:0-20016 GCA_932178445.1 Andricus quercusramuli
GGAGTCATTGTATTGAATTTTTGAAAATTAAGGGATGATTTGGCGTGGGTTCCACATCACATATCGGGATGAAAATTTTGTCTGCTCTTTTGGTATCAATTGCTACCAGTATCACTGAAAATCTGATGAGTTTTTGCATTGGAGTCATTGTATTGAATTTTCGAAAATTAAGGCAACGGCCATACCACGCTGGGAACACCAGTTCCCGTTAGATCACTGAAGATAAGCAGTGTTGGGCGCGGTTAGTACTTGGATGGGTGACCGTTCGAGAATAATACTACTGCGTTGCTGTTGGCGGTCGTGGGTGTGGTGAGCCCACACTTGTAGTTATTTACTACAAGAAACTATCCACCTAGAAACACTACCCGAATCGGGTAGTGTCACGCCTACCCCTAGAGGCTCGCCAAAAGGGAAACGGCTTAATGGTATAAAAAAAGGGATGATTTGGCGTGGGTTCCACATAACATATCGGGATGAAATTTTTTTCTGCTCTTTTGGTTTCAATTACTGCCAGTATCGTTCCGAAGTTCATTTTCATATAAAATTGCTTCCGAGAATAATCAGACTTCCACTCACTCAATTTTATAGCATTAATTATTATTGCTTAAAACGTAATACAACTTTTCTAGGGCGCACAGTATTTGGAGTTCCTCCAAAACATTCTTCCCGACTTGCTAGCTCATTGACCTGATGAAGTTATGGAAAACATCATTCATCAGCATGATGGTTGCCCTGCTCATCGTGCCAGACCTGTTTAGGCCCACCTAAATGAAACCTTCGGGAATCGCTGGATAGGTTATAAGAATCGAAATGGGCAAGCAGGACACATACAGTGGACACCAAGGTAAAAAAAATGAATGTACCTAAATCTTGACATAAGTGCTCTGATTACCTACGTAAAAATGAAATTTACATTTTAAACACTTTATGAAATAGCAATTATTAAGGTATCGAACATTTTTATGCACAGATCGCCAGACCTTACACCTCTCGATTTTTTTCTGTGGGGTCACCTGAAGGCTGTTGTCTACACGACACCGCTGCCACCAGATGAGGTTGAGGCAGAAAGGGTGGTGGTTGAGAGGCTTAGGGAAGCCTGCGCCGCTTTGACTCCGGAGATGATCCACAGTGCAACCCAAGATCTCCGTCGACGCAGCGAAGCTTGCTTGAATATCGGAGGGCGTCAATGCGAGCAAATGTTGAAGCATCCCGGTCGATGAATCCCCTCCCCCCCCCAATCGTATACCGTTCACATTTTTTTTATATTGTGATATTTTGTGTTCACTTTATTCAAAATTAAATAAATAAAGTTTTCATCCAAATATTTTTGAATTATGTGAAATATTGTAATTTTTAATAACTTATTCTAAAAACGTCCTAGTTCAGACCAAATTACATTCCAGAATCGTGTAATGATGCAACAAAATTTGTTATGGCACCATTTACGTCCAAAAAACGTTAGCAGTACGTTATAAAAACGTTCTTTGCCAATTTTGCCCACTCGGGATGTCGTAAAAATGTCCATTTTTATACGAAAATAATCCAACAATTTTCCAAAACATTTCCTAATCCTTGAGAGCAGTATGATATCCCAGGGTGAGCGGAGAATCAACTTCCTAGATTTTTAAACGCAAAGATCTTTCGGAGTACAATAAGACAACAAATGCACAAGACTCTGAAAAATTTTATGATTAGAAGAAAAGGGGAGAAATTCCACGTTCACCTAGAAGAATAGTGGTGATTTCAAGGGGTGGGAGAAATTTGGAAAAATTGTTGAACCACCCTTTTAGATTGATAACTGTCTCTTTTGTGCATTTCTTTCCACTAGAAGCGACTCGGAATGCTTCAGTGTTTGAAAAACCTTTTGCAGTTCATATCTCGTAGAAGCTGGAAAATAGGTGTTCAAGAACTTCTCAAAAATTGCTGGTACACCCCCGTAGATCAATGCGTATATCTGTTCAGCATTTTTTGTTTAGAAGCGAATCGGAATCTTCTAGTCATTAGCAAACTAAATAGTTAATTGTTTATCTCGAAGCTAGATAATAGGGGTTGTATAAAGGGGTTGGAGAAAAAAAAAAGATGACGCACCCCCTGAATTCTCTCGAATTTTTTTCTAATTCTCTTTGAAATTTTTGAGTGTTCAAATCTTCTTAAATGTTTTTGAATACTTTGAATTGTAACCGTTTAAATCTGATTCTGAGTAGCACATATTTTAAATAAGAAAGGAAGGAAACGGGTCCAGTTTCAGCGTAGCCACTATCGTGAATTAAAAAAATGTCTCTATTTACAAGTCATACTACTTAATTATTTTCTGAGAAAGAACACTACATTAAATTGCCTTTTTGAAAAGTTTGTTACCCTAGATTTTTGGGATGGTTTTACAATACAAAGTCGGAACAAGGGAGTCTAGTTTTGATTGGGGACATTCACTAACTTCAATTAAATTTTTAGGTCTTGAATAGTCGTGAAACTTTCTAATCTTCACGGAAATAATGAACTAATGTTTAGAAAATCGGTTTCTCAAGTCTTTTTAGGTAGTATTTCATCGGGAGAATCCAAAGAAGAGAGTTTGCTTTTGACGGCGGAATTTCAGAAGCTTTTGAAATTTATAAATATTGGAGAGTTACAATCTTGGTTTAAATAACCGAAAATAAGGAATTAGTATTGATAGATAAGGGAATTTGTTTTTGACCAAGAAATAATGAACTAAATCTGATGACCCATTTAGAACGTTGTTTTTGCAAGTTTTTTATGGTATTTTTTCGTCTAGGATATCCAATCAAAAGATTCCGGTTTTGACGGGAAGCGCCTACGAGCTTCAGGTAAATAATAAATTAACAATCTTGCTTTTAGAACTAGCTTTGATAGACCTTTTCAATGATTGCTGATGTCTGTCAAAACTAGGTTCCTTATTTTTGCTTAAAAAACCAAGATAGTAAATTTTAAACAATTCACACTTTTCTAGAAGCTCGTAAACCTCTCCCGTAAAAAAATAACACGCTCGTTTGGATTCTCCAGTCAAAAAACTACTAAAAATACTTGGAAAAAAGATGATTGAGAATGTCTATCGAAGCCAGTTACTTATTTTCGGTTACATAAAGACAGATTGTAAATTTCAAATACTTAGTTTTTTTTAAGCTCGTTAGTGCCTCCCGCCAGAACCAGACTCCCTTGAATGGACAATACCTACGAAAAACTACCGAAGAAACTTGACAAAAAGGTGATTGATAATATCTGTCAAAAGAAGTTCCTTACTTCCGCTTATAAAATCCAAGATGGTATATTCTAAACACGGCACACTTTTCTAAAAGGTCGTAAACTTCTTCCGTGAAAAAGAACACGCTTGTTTGAATCCTCCAGTCGAAAAACTACTGAAAAACCTTGAGAAAAAGACGGTTGATGCTGTCTGTCAGAGCTAGTTCCTCATTTTCCCTTATAAAATCCAAGATAATAAATTTTAAACACTTCACACTTTTCCAAAAGTTCGTAAACTTTTTCCTTCAAGAAAGAACACGCTTGTTTGGATTCTCCAGTCGAAAAACTATTGCAAAAACTTGGGGAAAAGACGATTGCAAATGTCTATCAAAGCCAGTTCCTAATTTATAGTTATAAAAAGAAAGCTTAAATGTTTTTAAATTCCAAAGAATTCAATGTTTGTTCTCATTACTTCATAGTTTTCAAAAATTTAGAAAGAATTAGGGAAAGTATTGAGTATTGAATGTATTTCTACAGAATTTAAAAGAATCGTGTGTAATTCAAATAAAGGGTACATCTTCCTTCAGTCATACCTACGCCGACTCCCTAACTTGACTGATTGGGAAATTATCAGGAAAAGTGCTGTGATTTTATTAGAATTCAGAAAAATTCTGGAGAATTTATAGGATTTATGAGTCTTTCTACATATTCTAAACAGTTGATTATGTATCTTCATAGTGTGAGAAATATTTAAAATTCTCTAAATTAATTCTGAAGTGTTGGAAGGTATTCTACAGAATTCGTGACAACCTTGCAAAATTCAAAAGACGAGTACAACTTCATTCACTGGTAGCTAGGCCGTCGTCGTAACTTGACTTATTAGGTAAGAATTACGAAATTTGCGCTGGATTTAGTAGAATTCAGCGAATTCAGAGGAATTTGAAGAATTCAAGAATCTTTAAATTTCAAATAATTTAATCTGTATTCTCGTAGGTTGAAAAGTATTAAAAAGTCTTTTAATTAATGAAAAACAAATTTTGAAGTGAATTCCACAAAATTCGTGAGAATTCTGTGAAATTTAATTCACAAGCACATCTTCATTCACTTTTAGCTTAGCAGTCGACTAACTAGACTAATTGTGAAAGAATTAGAAACACGGCAATGATTGTATCAAACTTCAAAAGGTTGTGTATGCAAAACCGGTGGCGGTAAAAAAAAAAAGTTGTCGGTACCTGTAAAAAAATTGCCGATAGAGCTTAAACTGCTTGAACTTAGAAAAGGTTAGGGGTAAAACTGAACTTATTTCTGTGATTGATCACAGAAGAAGAGTCAGGGAGATGCAGGGATAGGGCTCTGACCAGCACTGTTTCTGTGACTAGTCACAGGGGTGCCCTGCGCCTCCAAGAGATGTCGGAAAGGGGTAGGGGTTTGACTATCATTAATTCTGTGTCCAGTCACAGGGCCACCATCCAGCCGCCACGAGCTGTTGAAAGGGGTGAATTTCGTGAATTCCTTAAATTTCGTTAATTCCTTGAATTCGGTTAATTCTGTGAATTTCTTGAATTCCGTGCATTCGGTGAATTCCTTGAATTCTATGTACGGTTCAAAAACCGGTAAAAAAATTTGTCGGTACTGGTAATTTTTTGTAAAGGTGCCGATAGTGTGAATCTCACAAATTATTCAAATTTCGTGAATTCGAAGAAATCTTGGAATTCCGTGAATTGTATCAATTTCTTGACTTCCATGAATGTCGTGAATTCTGTGAATTCCATGAATTCCATGAATTTCGTGAATTCTGTGAATTCCGTGAATTCCATAAATTCCATGTGTTCCGCGAATTTCATGAATTCCACGAATTCTCTGAATTTCCTGAATTCTTGGAATTCCGTGAATTCCCTGAATTCCGTGAATTTCTTCAACTCCGTTAATTCCATGAATTCCGTCAATTCTTTGAATTCCATTAACTCCTTGAGTTCCATGAATTCGTTAAGTTCCATAAATTCCTGAAATTCCATAAATTCGTTGAATTCCATAAATTCCTTGAATTCCTTGAATTTCATTTACGGTTCGAAAACCGGTACCGACCATTTTTTCACCCGTAGCGACAGTTTATACACTTCTTATTTAAAAGTCTTGAAATTCCAAACAATTCAATCTATTCAAAAGTGTTCAGGGTAATTCAAAAATGTTAAAGTAATTATTTCTACAGAACTAGCAGAAATTTTGCGAAATGCTCAGAATTCAGGTGGATTCTATAGATTTCAAACAACGCGTGCATTTTTAATTAATCGCAGAGCAATGTTTTCTAATTTGGTTGCCACGAAAAAGATACGATTTAATTTTCGAATCTCGTTTAAGTGTGAAGTTGCACCAAAGAGTCAAAACCTCCTATAAAAATAAGCGGACCGAAAATTATGCGTTCTGAACTTGTATTCTCACACACTCTTAGCGATGGCACATGGACTGTCGGCTATCTAACGCATTTTTTTGATTGGTTAATCTTCAATTGCTAATTACTCGGTAATTATGCATGCAATGAAATTTTTTTATTGATTATTTTCGATTCAGTTTTTCACAAGGAATCAGAAAATACAAATATGTATTTTGAATACACTCTCAAAAAATACTCATCCTATGAAAAAAACACCGTAATAAAAACATTTCATTTCCGAGAGGGAAAAGCGACTTTGAAAAAATTTACCCCTTTCTCCCAGGAGGCAGGGGGGGGGGTCGAGAATCGAAAAACAAATTTCGAATAAAACTTACGTATTTCATAAAGGAGAATCTGAATCTGTGATACAAAATTGTGGTTCTCATCAGAAATTACAAATTTACCTCCACCCCTGCTTCCTGGGGTGAGGGGGGGGGTCAAAGTCGCTTTTTCCCCTCGAAAATAAAAAGTTTTTATTACGGATATTTATTACATAGGATGCGTATTTTTTGAGATATTTCGAAGTCTCAAGTTATAAAAAAACACAAAGTATATATATATAATTAAAAAAAAGTTAAACAACCACCGCAGGGTACCACTAAGAGCAACTGCCATCTAAAAAGAAAATGTCAATAGCCCCCAGTGGAACCGCGGTAAAATACACCTATGGCCACGTCTCACATCCGTGAGATGGGTGGTCACAGGGCACGACGAAATCACAACGACAGGCCGGCGAAACCCTCGTGTGTCTTGAGGACACGAAGCGACGCAAGGATGACAGCTTTCTGCATCCATCTCGCAAGTGCCTTGGCATATTTTTGGCACGCGGGTATGGCTTTAAGGTTACGAACCAGTGATAATTTAGCACCTCCGAGAGCACCTATCACAAGGACAATTACTCGTACCGAATATTTTGGGTACAGTCGCTGCAGCTCTCTTTTAAGGTCTTGATACCTCTCCTCTTTTTCTTTCTCCTTTGCAGTGATGCTGTATTCAGACGGAGCTGAGAATTCGATCACGAATATCGTTCGTTTCTCGAAGACTTGGAGAACAATGTCAGGCCTCGAGTGCGCAACGGAGACTGCTGCCCGAAAATCGTAGTTCCCGGAAATCTGGCACTTCTCGTTTCGGACAATTGACTCTATATCCCTTGGAGCGTTCGGCAGGGCAGGGTCGTGACCAACACTGTAAGAGCGACAAACGTGGTATTAAAGTACTCTTAGGGCCGCATTATGTCTATAGACATACGGTGTTCCTGCGTGGGTCGGACACCCCGATAGTATGTGTTCTAGGTACTCAGCGTGTGCATGACACGCTCTGCACCTATCACTGGGAACTTCTTGACATAAAACGCGGGCGCGGTATGCTAAGGCGGAGTTTACGCCGTCCTGGCATGCGAAAATAAAGCCCTCTGTACCTGAATTGAGCCCTTATGATTTGAGGAAAACAAAAGTTTGCTCCTTTGACAAGGACTGTTTTTCTAGATTTCTGTGAAAGTTTCCGTGCATATGCTTGTCGAGTAGCTCTTGGTGAAATTTTCCAATCTCTGCTTTCTTTACTTCGGCTTTTAGACGTGAAGCATCTAGATGGAGTAATGCACTTTCCTCACTTCTGATGTTGAAATTCAGGCCAAGGGTCTCGGCAGCTTGCTCCGCGGCTTTGTAAAGGAATGCTCCTTCGCCAATCATCTCGTAATTTTTGACCATCTTTAGGAGAGGATCTCTGCCATTCTTAGCGATGTGAGCTGTACTTAAAACAATTCGGTTATGAAGCCATTGGAGATTCAGAAGTCCGCGTCCACCTTGACGGCGTGAAATGTATAATCGCGAAACTGACGAATTGAAATGCAAGCTTTTATGCATATGCATGATCTTACGCGTGGTGACATCAAGGGCCTTAAGCTCGTTCTTCGTCCATTGAACCACCCCAAACGAGTAGAGTAGAACCGGGACGGCAAGCATGTTAGTCGCAGATACGGTTTTCAACGCCGACAGATTGGAAGACCAAATCTGTCGAAGAAGATGCTTGTATCGGCTTCGGAGAGACTCCTTCACTGATGATACGTCCTGAATGCGGCTTTGAGGCACGCCCAGGTATGTATAGGTCTTTCCAGTGTTAAAATGTCTAATAACACTCATATCCACAAGCTCAGGGTTCTTGGGAACGCCAGTAATCTTTCCTTTCTTCAAATGAATTTTAGCACACTTGTCCAAATCAAAGTCGATCCCAATCTCTCCTGTGTAGTTCTTGACGATATTTATAGCAGTTTGAAGTTTGCTTTTACCAGCGGCATAGATCTTCAGGTCATCCATATAAAATACACAAGTGACGTTATGTTCACGCTGATTAGTGTCGCCACAGAGGTATCCATGAGAATTTCGTAGTGCGAGAGATAGAGGCAAAAGTGTGATGCAAAAAAGCAAAGGGCTCATATTATCCTCTTGAAAAACGCCCCTCTGGAAGGTGACCTTGTTCGTCGTCAGACGATGATTCCTAGATGAGATGGTAAATCTAGTTTTCCAAAGAGGCATCAATCTCTCTATGCATCTCACTATGTGTGGATGTACCTTCAAGATTTGCAACAGGCAGATGATAAGTCTATGAGAGGTTGAATCGAAAGCTTCCCGGTAGTCAATCCAGGCTATTCACAGGACGCGCTGATGGACTATAGCGTCTTTACAGACACACCTGTCAATCAGCAGGTTCTCTCGACAGCCTGCTACACCTTTTTTCGAGCCACGTTGTTCGTACATCTCTCGCCATACAGGCTCAATTCGTCGAACAATCCTGTTGTTTAGGACAGCTATAAAGATCTTATACAGTGTGTTCAAACAAGTTTTTGGCCTGTAATTCTCTGGTTTGGACAAGTTGCCTTTTTTCGGTAGAAGTATAGTGCGTCCTAACATCAGCCACTGCGGAATGGGCGTCTCCGACTTTAAATATGAGGTGAATATGCGGGCCAAATATTGGTGTATAGAAGTAAACTTCTTCCACCAAAAGTTCTTGATACAATCTGGTCCAGCACCGGAAAAGTTCTTCGTGCCTCTAAGTGCTTTTTTCACCTCTTCGGCAGTGACTGATGGGCACTGCTCCTCAGATTTTATGAGGCTGTCGCAAAACTATATTAAAAATAAAATTTCTAATGCTACGGGGTATCGAATCTACATCTATACCTAAATCTATCGCCTAGCAGTCGGGAGCCTTAACCATTGCGCTAAACCTATGAGTTGAAACTTGATGAAAAAGCCATCCTCATATGGTACAGCTAAAAAAAAGTTGAAGTACCAAATTTTTAAACTCTCTTTTTCTAATTTAAAATTTATTATTATACGACGTCATTTAAGTGTAAAATATACGAGCTGTTGACAGGAATATCAATATAATAATATTTAAATAAATAATTTATATCGATTACAATTTTTCTTCGTGTAATATTTCGTTTTTTGGCGTTTTAGACTACTTTACAGCTTTCTAAAATGATACATATATTTATAGGTCTCAGACATTTTAGAACACATGAACGATTTTTTTTAAACGTATTTAAAAAATTGTTTAAATATTTATACTTTCGGCATAGTACTGCACCGATCGTGGAGCCAACCGTTAGCCAGTACTGGTCGGAAGGCCGATTATCTGTACTGGTGACCAGTACTGGGCCAGTACTGCGCTGGTGGTAAACTCCGGCGGAGTGCGGAAATTTCCACTTGGGTCGTCGGCTCACCAGTGAATACGAATAACGGCTCAACCTCGGCCGTCAATATCGCACCGTGATCTGAATGAATGCTTTGGCCTGTACTTGGCACCTAATTCTGGCCTTTGCTGGGCCAAACTCTGGCTCTTCCTCTTGAAACATGTTCAGCTAAAGTAAAGACCAAGTTGAGAACAGCAGTGCACCGAGTCTGGGCCAAAATCTGGCTCTTCCTCTTAAAACATGGTTTGCTGTAGTAAAAGTCACACTGGGCTCAGTGATGCGGCTTTACGGGGCCAGACTCTGGCTCTTCCTCTTGAAACATGGTTTGCCGTAGTAAAAGTCACACTGTGCTCAATGATGCGCCTTTACTGGGCCAGACTCTGGCTCTTCCTCGTAAATATAACTCAAAATTGTCCTGAACATTTATGACTACTTGAGGGCAACTTGTATGATGAATGTATTATATTATTTTAGAGTTGCGATAAAAAAAAACATTTCTGTATTGCGCGGGACTTGACTTCACCTATAAACCGTAAGAGGACGTAAGCAAAGCAATTGGCGAGCGACGGGAGTCGAAGCGAGAGTCTGAACCTAAGACGATGTAAATCTACTAATGTAATCTCTTTTTTTATATTTTCAATAAACTGTTTGAACTTGAATTCCTACAAATTTGGGGGCTCGGCCGCGATAAGAAGCCGCGGACTCTCGTGCAGAAGTATTCGCGACGCGATTATTCTGTGAAAATAGACTCAAAACAGAGAAGACGAAACGACGCAAAACGACGCCGAAACTTTTCGCGCCTCGTGTTTTTTACGACGAAGTTCGGGAACGCAATGACGTAAAATCGGGCAAAAGAAGACGCTTTTCTCGATTATAAAGACGAGTAGACGACGCTTAATTTCTTTGCAAGCTTCGCGTAAAAAGATACGGATCGTACGAGGTATACAAATTCGGCGGTCGTTGAACGAGGAAGTGTCGTTTAAGGTCGTATGACGAAACAAAAGGATTGCTGAAGAGATTTAAAAAGACGGATTACGAGAGTATTTTTTAAAATTTTGGACGGATACAGTGATTCAAAGGCCTCTAGTGAATTATTTTGTGAAAATCTGGTTAAAGTGTGTAGTTCAAGCGGATCTGTGTGTGTTCAGGAAGAAAAGAATAAAAGTCGTTTAGACGTGTGGAAGAAAGTCATTACGGGTCGGTACGTGATACGTTTTCAGCAACACGTTTAAAAAATGGAGAATCTCGGTCAAATTGAATCAATTGAAAACAAAATAAAGATATCCTCAAAAGCAGGAGTACTTGCACTCTACAGATTTATTTTCGAAGAAGATGGTGATCGAGGGAATAGACAAAAATTGCGTGAGTTTAGTGGCTTTAATTTTGCGGATGGTTCAGAAGAACACACAGCTAAGTTAAACTACGCACGTCAACGATTAGCAGATGATGATTTGACGTCGATATGTAATCTGCTCGGACTGGATTACGGCGGCACGAAGGATGAGGTCATACGACGTATCTGTAATGGGTTGATGGACTTAAACTCATTTCAGGAAAACTCAGAGGACGAAGACGAAGAGGGAGCACTAGAAGATGATGAGGGTGATGATGCTGAAAACGATGAAAATAGGAGCCGCAATAACGATAACGATGTTATACAGGGAACAGCTGCAAATTCGGAGGTTAGAGAACGACGTTCAGTTTTACATTTCGCTGTCAACTATAAGGATGTTGAGGAGTCTATTAGATCCTTTGATGGCGACGATAAGTATCCAATAGAAAGATGGATTTCAGATTTCGAGGACGCAGCGACTATATATGAATGGAGTGATTTACAAAAATTGATTTTTGCCAAAAAATCTTTGAAAGGTGTAGCCAAGCTATTCGTGCAGAGCGAAGGAGCAATAAAGACATGGAAAAAATTAAAAGAGGCGCTTCAAGAAGAATTTGGCACAAAAATAAATAGTGCTCAGTTACACGAAATGCTTGTAAAGAGAAAAATGAAGAAAGGAGAATCCATTCAAGAGTATTTTCTCATTATGAAAGAAATGGCTGCTCGAGGTCAAACTGAAGCAGATGCACTAATGCATTATATCATTGATGGAATCACTGACGACACCAGCAACAAAGTTTGTCTCTTTGGGGCGAAGAACTTGAAGGAGTTCAAGGATAAGCTGAGGACGTACGAGGATAACGAAAAATGAATCAAGAGCGAGACAAGAAGACCAGCAAAGGGAATAATGCATCAGGGAAGACAGAAGCGAAAGGTGACCAGAAGAAGAATTCTACTACGAATACCGGAAGTGTGCGGTGCTTCAATTGTGGTACAAAGGGGCAAGAGTCTAAGGACTGTAAGTCAAAAAGCTTAGGTAGGAAGTGCTTTACTTGTAACAAATTTGGGCACATTGCCAGTGAATGTACCGAAGATAAAGCCGGTAAGTCTAGTGATAATAAGAAATCAGTCAATGTAAATTTATTCAAGCTAGATGTAGATATGAATTAAAAGTTTCATAAACAATACAAGATTGGAAATTCTACGATTGAAGGATATGTTGATTTAGGCAGTATGGTATCTTTTATTCAGGAAAATATGCATAGGCAGATTGGAGAACCAAAGTTGAGTTTAACCGAAATTTCGTTGATAGGTATGAGTCATAATGGGGTTAAACCGATAGGATATTTTCAGGATGTAATTAAACTTGATGATGAGGAATATCCTCTTACAATTTATGTAATACCAGACGGTAGTGCCCCACTGAACGCAGCGATTGGTAATGATATTACTGCACAAGCAAGAGTTACTATAGAATCCGACCGCGTTGTCATTCCAAAGTTAAATCCTACTGTTTTTTTAGCATGTATTAATATATCTCCAGGAAAGTGTGTTGATGTTAGTCACATAAATGATCCTAAAATTTGAAATGAGGTTGAGAATTTAATTGAAGGCTACGAACCGAAAAAAAATAAGTCGACTGATATACAGTTAAAAATAATTCTTAAGGATAATGAACCCGTATTTGATAGGCCGACTCGCTTAGCACCATTGGAACGCGAAATTGTTGACAATCAAATTAAGACGTGGTTGGAAAATGACGAAATTGAACCGTGCTCGTCGGAGTATGCCAGTCGTTTAGTAGTCGCGAAAAGAAAAGATGGTAGTCCGCGAGTGTGTGTCGATTATAGAAAGATGAATCGGAAAATTGAGCGGGATAGATTTCCCTTACTACTTGTAGATGACGTGTTAAACCAACTTCAAGGTGCGCGAATATTCAGTGTCATTGACCTAAAAAATGGGTTCCACCACGCGCCTGTCGAGAAAGAAAGTATGAAGTATACGGCGTTTGTGACCCAAAACGGTCAATATCAATTTAAAAAGATGCCTTTCGGGTTAAGCAACTGTCCAGCTGTTTTCCAAAGGTTTTTGAGAACGATATTCCGCGATTTAATCAGAGATGGAACAATGTTTATGTTCGTTGACGATCTGGTAATTCCAACGATTGATCAAGAAAAGGGGTTAATACAATTAAAGAAGGTTTTAGAGGTAGCCACCGAGTATGAGTTGGAGGTTAACAAAAAGAAAGCTCAAATTATGCAGGACCAGATAGAGTTTTTAGGACATATCGTGAAGGGAGGAAAACTCTATCCATCAACGGAGAAAATTAAGGCTGTCCAGAAGTTCCCAGAGCCAAAATGCGGCAAGGACATTCAGAGTTTCCTTGGGCTCACTGGTTATTTCCGTAAGTACATAAAAGACTATGCATTAATATCCAGATCTTTGACAGACCTGTTACAAAAGTACAAACCATTTCGTTTTGGAGAAGAAGAGACTAAGGCTTTCCAAAAATTAAAGAATGTTCTGTCAGAAGAACCAGTTTTATTGATTTATAACCCGACGTATGAAACTGAGCTCCATACGGATGCAAGCAGAGAAGGTTATGGAGCCATACTATTTCAAAGATCCCCAGATGATTACCAGCTACATCCAGTTGGAGATGCTAGCAGTAGTTGTGGCATTACGTAAGTTTCGAGTGTATCTTTTAGGCATAAAGTTTTAAATAATTACAGACTGCCAGGCATTCCAGAGGACAATGGATAAAAAAGACATTTCTCACAAAATAGCAGGATGGGCTATGGAACTAGAAACGTTCAAATACAAAATCGAGCATCGATCGGGCAATAAGATAAAGCATGTGGATGCCTTAAGTCGTTATCCGGTCATGTGTGCCGTAGTACAGGACATCGTTCCACGGATGAAAAGAGCTCAAGATGAGGACAAGGAAATCCGCTTGATTTTAGAGATACTTTGTCCAGAATAGTCTACTGTATTCCCAGCAGGAAGGTCGAGACGTGCTTGTCGTACCAGAGTCGATGCAGAGTGAGATAATCCGATCTGCTCATTAACGAGGTCACTTTGCTACCGAGAGAACCGAAGAACTTATCAAGCAGGAATATTATATTTTGAGTCTCAAACAAAAGATAGAAAAGGTTATTTCTAACTGTGTAAAATGTATCCTTGGGAACAAGAAACAAGGAAAACAGGAGGGTTATCTGCACCCTTTAACAAAGGATAGCATACCACTACATACGTATCACATTGACCACCTAGGGCCATTGGAGACTACGAGCAAACGATATCATCATGTTTTAGCTGTCATCGATGGATTTACGAAGTTCACCTGGCTCTACCCAACGAAATCGACGGGAGCGAAAGAAGTGCTCCAAAAATTGGATGGTCAAAAGGTCATTTTTGGTAATCCGTCTTTGATTATCTCAGATAAAGGATCAGCCTTTACCTCAGACGAGTTTAACTCTTACTTTGAGGAGCAAGGAATCAAACACTTAACCGTAACGACAGGACTTCCACGGGCGAATGGTCAAGTGGAAAGGTTGAGCAGGACTATAATTCCTGTGTTAACAAAACTGTCAATGGACGATCCATCCAAGTGGTATCGTCATATTGAACGTCTCCAGCTAGTATTGAACTCAACATTCCAGAGATGCATTGGCATGACTCCTTTTGAACTACTCTTTGGAGTCCAGATGAGAGCAGAAGGTGATCTAATGTTAAAACAGCTTCTGGAAGAGGAAATTCAAACAGGATTCGAAGAAAATCGGGAAGATCTCCGGAAGAAGGCAAAGGAACAAATCATGAAGGCGCAAGAAGAAAACCGTCATGGTTACAATCTCAGGCGGCGTAAAGCTACTCGTTATAAGGAAGGAGATCTGGTCGCGATCAAACGCACACAATTAGGACCCGGCCGAAAAATGAAGGCGAAATTTTACGGTCCGTATAAGGTTGAACGCGCGAAATCTAATGATACTTATGATGTGAAAAGCGTAGGGTTTACCGAAGGGCCTAAAAGTACAAGTACCTGTGCGGAGTATATGAAACCATGGAGAGAATGAATGTAACAATTGTAGTCTGGGTCATACGAAGCGTATGATAATTCAGAATGGCCGAATGTAGAGTTGCGATTAAAAAAAAACATTTCTGTATTGCGCGGGACTTGACTTCACCTATAAACCGTAAGAGGACGTAAGCAAAGCAATTGGCGAGCGACGGGAGTCGCAGCGAGAGTCTGAACCTAAGACGATGTAAATCTACTAATGTAATCTCTTTTTTTATATTTTCAATAAACTGTTTGAACTTAAATTCCTACATTATGGTATTTTATTATATTATGCATTACTATAAGATTATATAAGATTATTATGTAATTATAATATTATAATATTAATAAACATCAACTCAAATCAATATTTATTGAATCAATTATATTATTATTAATGTTTAATGTAGGAAATTAAACTTCGTCTACTCAAAAATAGAATTAAAGTTCGATTTTGAACTATACAGAATTGTCAGTATAAAATTAACAATTTTATCAGGTCTCGAATAAAAAAGCACTGAAAAAAAGACGCAATATTCTTTTTTACTTTTCCTCGCCCATTTTAAGAATCGGAGAATTTTTATTCAAGATTTTCTTACTAACAAACTTCATGTCCCAACACTATATAAATTAAATTATGAATGGAATAAAATTTCTAGTGAGAACTCTTTTTATCATTTTTTACACAAAGTCTTGCATGGCAAACAAATGATAAATCTCAATTCTTAAAATATGTGATGAATCGTTCGCATAGTCATCTGCTGGGCTGAAACGCTCTAGTCCAATAGACGACTGGCCGCTGGTCTGCGAAGAGCGGCCAACGTGAGCAGGTGCAGGTATACAGTCGGCTACTCAGCGTTCATTAGCCGACTAGCCAGCGAGTCGGCTAACCGACTGGGTCGGCTACTGGGCTACGACATATATATATATATACATATATTTTCTACTTGATCTATGATTTTCGCCAGTGTCGGCACAGTAATTGAACTGCGATTTCCCTAGTACTGCGCCAGAATTGAACGGAGAAAAATGGTTACTCATACTTAAAGTGTCAAAATTTAGATGGTAAGTTCAATCTTTTAGATAGTACCAAATACCATCCACAATTTTTCTTCATAGCCAAGCAAACAATACTTTTAGAGTCTGTTTGAAAATCCACAGGTGATTTAGACTCACTATCAGTATAGTCAAATCGACACTCCAGAATGTTAAACAGAAGTTACGGTGGTCAGGAAGGAGGAATAGCTATCACAAAAATGGCAATAAAATTGGTTTGCGGGATGATATTCGGACACGAATATACATCAAAAATCCGTTCGAATTGAAATCCTGGCTGATCCTGTTTTTGAGATATCGTCAAATTACATATTTCAGCTACATATTTCATCAATGGAACGTATGTGTAGAATAGATAAATATATGTATGTTTAACACCTTTGTATATATATATATATATATAATTTAAAAAAAGTTAAACAACCACCGCAGGGTACCACTAAGAGCAACTGCCATCTAAAAAGAAAAAAAAAAGAAATGTCAATAGCCCCCAGTAGAACCGCGGTAAAATACACCTATGGCCACGTCTCACATCCGTGAGATGGGTGGTCAATATATATACACAGAGTGTCCGTGTATTCAAAATACATATTTGTATTTTCTGATTCCTTGTGAAAAACTGAATAGGAAATAATCAATAAAAAATTTGATTCAATGCATAATTACCGAGTAATTAGCAATTAAAGATTAACCAATCAAAAAAATGCTTTAGATGGCCGACAGTCCATGTGCCATAAGAGTGTTTGAGAATACAAGTTCAGAACGTATAATTTCCGGTCCGTTTATTTTTGTAGGAGGTTTTGACTCTTTGGCGCAACTTCATACTTAAACGAGATTTGAAAATTAAATAGTATCTTTTTCGTGGCAACCAAATTAGAAAAAATAGCTCGGCGATTAAATTAAAATGCACGCGTTGTTTGAAATCTCTAGAATCCTCCTGAATTCTGAGCATTTCGCAGAATTTCTTCTAGTTCTGTAGAAATAATTACTTTAACATTGTCGAATTACCCTGAACACTTTTGAATAGATTGAATTATTTGGAATTTCAAGACTTTTAAATAAGAAGTGTATAAACTGTCGCTACGGGTAAAAAAAATGGTCGGTACCGGTTTTTGAACCGTAAATGAAATTCAAGGAATTCAAGGAATTTATGGAATTCAAGGAATTTATGAAATTTAAGGAATTTATGGAACTTAACGAATTCATGGAGCTCAAGGAGTTCATGGAATTCACAGAATTCACGAAATTCACAGAATTCACGAAATTCATGGAATTCATGGAATTCACAAAATTCACGACATTCATGGAATTCAAGAAATTGATTTAATTCACGGAATTCCAAGATTTCTTGGAATTCACGAAATTTGAATAATGTGTGAGATTCACACTGTCGGCACCTTTACAAAAAATTACCAGTACCGACAAATTTTTTACCGGGTTTTGAACCGTACATAGAATTCAAGGAATTCACCGAATGCACGGGATTCAAGAAATTCACAGAATTAATCGAATTCAAGGAGTTAATGAAATTTAAGGAATTCACGAAATTCACCCCTGCCAACAGCTCGTGGCGGCTGGATGGTGGCCCTGTGACTGGACACAGAATTAATGATAGTCAAACCCCCACCCCTTTCCGACATCTCTTGGAGGCGCAAGGCACCCCTGTGACTAGTCACAGAAACAGTGCTGGTCAGAGCCCTATCCCTGCATCTCCCTGACTCTTCTTCTGTGATCAATCACAGAAATAAGTTCAGTTTTACCCCTAACCTTTTCTAAGTTTAAGCAGTTTAAGCTCTATCGACAATTTTTTCACAGGTACCGAAAACTTTTTTTTACCAGCACCGGTTTTGCATACACAACCTTTTGAATACTGTCAATTCCTCCGAATTCTCCGGAATTCTCCGATGTTTGATACAATCATTGCCGTGTTTCTAATTCTTTCACAATTAGTCTAGTTAGTCGACTGCTAAGCTAGAAGTGAATGAAGATGTGCTTGTGAATTAAATTCCGCAGAATTCTCACGAATTTTGTAGAATTCACTTCAAAATTTGTTTTTCATCAATTTAAAGACTTTTGAATACTTTTCAACCTATGATAATACAGATTAAATTATTTAAAATTTAAAGATTCTTGAATTCTCTAAATTCCTCTGAATTCACTGAATTCTACTAAATCCATCGCAACTTTCGTAATTCTTACCTAATAAGTCAAGTTAAGACGACGGCCAGTGAATGAAATTGTACTCGTCTTTTGAATTTTGCAAGGTTGTCACGAATTCTGTAGAATACCTTCCAACTCTTCAAAATTAATTTAAAGAATTTCAAATACTTTTCATTTTATGAAAATACGCAATCAACAGTTTAGAATTCGTAGAAAGACTCATAAATCCTATAAATTCTCCAGAATTCTTCTGAATTCTAATAAAATCATAGCACTTTTCCTGATTATTTCCCAATTAGTCAAGTTAGGGAGTCGGCGTAGGTACGACTGAAGGAAGATGTACCCTTTATTTGAATTACACACGATTCTATTAAATTCTGTAGAAATACATTCAATACTTTTGAATTATTCAAAACATTTTTAAATACTTTTTAAGCTACGATAATACACACTGAATTATTTGTAATTGATGGGCTCGCAAATTCTACAAATTCCCCTGAATTCTTCAGGATTCTACTAACACCATAGCACTATTCCTATTTCTTTCCAAATTAGTCAAAGTTATTTCGACGGCTCACCTACCGCTGAATGAAGATGTATCGTTACTTGAATTTTGCGGAATTTGCTCGAATTGCGTTGAATTCCCCTCAGAAGTTCTGAATTCACTTGAGGAATTTTTGAAAACTTTGAAGCAATAACAATAAACATTGAATTCTTTGGAATTTAAAAAAATTAAGTCTTGCTTTTTAAAACAGAAAGTAAGGAACTAACTTTGATGGACATTTTCAATCGTCTTTTCACCAAATTTTTGCAGTAGTTTTTCGACTGGAAAATCCAAAGAAGCGTGTTCTTTCTTGAAGCAAAAAGTTCACGACCTTTCAGAAAAGTGTGGAATGGTTAGTATATACTATCTTGGATTTAATAAGCGAAAGTAAGGAACTTATTTTGACAGATATTATCAATCATCTTTTTTTCGAGTTTCTTCAGTAGTTTTTTATATGCAGAGTCCAATCAAGGGAGCCTGGTATTGACGGGAGGCACTTACGAGCTTAAAAAAATCAGTTAATATTTAAAATTTACAATATTGCTTTATGTAACGGAAAATCCTCGTTTTTGTAACTGAAAGACTCTTTTAATCTTTTTTTTCGAAAGTTTTTTCGGTAGTTTTTAACAGAGGAATCAAAACAAGGTAGTTTGTTTTCGACGGGGACTCTAACGAGCTTCTAAATAATTATGAAATATTGGAATGTTATGAAACTTCCTATGATTTGCAGTAATAATGAACTACATATGGTCACCTGCTTAGAACGTCAGCTTTTCAAGCTTTTTAAAATAGTTTTTCACCTGGTGAGGAATTAAGTACTAAGTCTTATAAATTCTTAAACATTCATAAACAGCTCGAAACAGAAAAAAATTTACAGCAGACACACGCATCAACGTAAGAGGGTGTGTCGATGTTTCTTCAAAAGATTCCAAACCAATTGAAACCACCCCTATTTTACAACGGAGCCAGGTAATTTTTCGAATTAGGGTAATTGTAATGAATTTTCGTTAAATTAAGGGGTGAGATGACGGGTTTTCACATTCGATAGAGGGTTGACATTTTTGCTGCTCTTTTGGCATCAATTGCTACCAGTATCACCAAAAAACCTAACGAGTTTTTGAATTAGTTTCATTGTATTGAATTTTCGAAAATTAAGGGATGATTTGACTGAGTTCCCCATCAGATATGGTGATGAAATGTTTTTTCTGCTCTTTTGGCATTAACTGGCATTAAGCAACGGCCATACCACGCTGGAAACACCAGTTCCCGTTAGATCACTGAAGTTAAGCAGTGTTGGGCGCGGTTAGTACTTGGATGGGTGACCGTTCGAAAATAATACTACTGCGTTGCTGTTGGCGGTCGTGGGTATGGTGAGCCCACACTTGTAGTTATTTACTACAAGAAACTATCCACCTAGAAACACTACCCGAATCGGGTAGTGTCACGCCTACCCCTAGAGGCTCGCCAAAAGGGAAACGGCTGAATGGTATAATGGTATAAGTGATGATTTGGCGTGCGTTCCACATCACATATCGGGATGAAATTTTTT
>CAKNXH010060340.1:0-11681 GCA_932178445.1 Andricus quercusramuli
AGATTATATATTTCTGATTTATTAATTAAATCCTTAAAAGATAACTAAGCCTAAAAATCGGCGGTTACAATTGGCGCCCAACGTGGGGCATGCGAGTTAAAAAAGGATAAGGTTCTCTACTTGACGTATGGTCCTATAATGGACGAACATAAGCAAAAACTTATCGCGGCATTTTTCAGTGGTGACAAAAGTTTTAAAAGAGTTTACCTGCCACCACCCACAAGTCAGAAAAATGTTTCTCAAGAAATAGCTGATGTAAACCGTGTTTTTGGACAAATGAGCATTGAGCCCCGTAGCATGGCTAGATTAGACAAATGGCTAGACGAGCGTAATAAAACGAAAAATTTATAAACGACGCGAAAAGTGCAGTGTGAAATTGATATCCTGCTTCTACAGAAAAACTTTTTCTGTTTTATCCAAAAGAACATTAAAAACAATTTATTTGTGAAAAAGTGAAGTGATAACATTCTTCAAAATGAGTAAAACAAATCTTCGCTCATCGCACTCCGCGAAAAAACCCAACGCTGATCAGAGCAGCGAGCTCGACGACATGGACCTGACAATACGGAATGTTTCCCCTGATAATATGGAGGACGCCCTCAGCAATCCATCGGACGCCATAAATTCTAATTCCGAACAAATATGGGTCCTCATCAACCAACGATTGGAGGAACTGGAGAAACGAACGCAGCGTATAATCGCTGAAGATAAACGGCATCGAGAACAACAGGAGGCCGAAAAAGACAGAAATCTACAAAAAAGATTGGCGGCGCTAGAAAATAGCGTAAGCCGATCGTTAGAGGCTACCACAACGATCACACAAAGCATCGAAGAAAGAGAGGTACGCATGCAGACACAGATCAGCCGTCTGGAGACCGCCCAGACAAGAGTCGCCGAACGAATTACGGAAAATCTGGACAGGAGACCACGTGACCTCGTAACAGTGTCCAAACCGAACATCAAGTACGTACTGCCAGAATATAATGGCGAGGGAAGTCCCATGAAATACCTACGCTTATTGAAGCAGTACTGGGAGGCGGTACATCCGAGAGAATGCGACACCGAGTATCTTATAGAAAAGTCACTTTCTGGACCGCCCAGCTACTGGTGGGCGGTGGTAAAGAATGACGTTCACAATCTTGACAGCTTCATCACAAAATTCCAACAAAGGTATTGGAATGAACACACACAGCACGAGGTAAGAAAGAAATTAGAATTCGGCCACTTCCAAGCCGGCAAAGACAAATCTAGAGCGGAATATGCCACACGAATGTTCGCTCACGTGAGTGACCTCACACCCTCTATGGAACCCAAGGAAGTTGTAAGAAAACTCGCGCGTCACTACAATGACGAAATTAAATACGCTATTGTCGGCCGTGGCATTGACAAATGCGAACAACTTATTGAACTACTCGAGGAGTTTGATAAAATCGGCAACACAAACACTGGTTACGGCGACAATAGAGATTGGAGAAACAAAAATAACTCTTCACGTGAAAACAACTCCTACAATTCCAACGCTTGGAAGGCACCGAATAATAACAACAACGCCCGGCAGAATAATACTGGAAACACAGGCAACTGGCCATCTCAGCAGACAAGCGGCATGACGAATCGGTCCAACGGCAACGCAGGTGCGAAACCTACCGCAAGTTCTGGGGGGCAACGTGGCCCGTACGAAGGTAATTCATGGCGGCAGCAACAAACTCAACAGCCATACCGCGTACAAAATATGGAAGTAGAAACACCCGCAAATTTGGAACCGGAAGATTTTCACCATGATGAGCAGCTGCTTGACTCGGGAAACGAGCGAGAGCCACGTCAATAAAAAACAATCAAGAAAAAAAAATTGACGTGGCACCTAACACAGTTTACTATACAAACATGCTCACTAACACCCGCGAAGAGCTCACCGAGGAAACGGAAGATGTAACAGAAAAAAAACGATCGAAATGTTACATGGCCAACATCCAAATAGCAGGAATCGTGACAAAGGCTCTCATCGACACCGATGCAGAAATAACCTGCATTTCAGAAGAGTTTCTTAATGGAAATAAAGAGCGCTTTACTCGATATCCATGCCTGCCATTGGCGGGTGTCGCCGTAGCCGGACCCCTGGGGGGCAAGGCTGTACGTCTCACTCGGCAAATCTACGCGGACGTTCAACTACCCCATGCGACGATCCAATTAGCATTTCTGGTGGTACCACGCCTCTCAAGGACGTGTATAATTGGGATCGACGTATTGGATGAATACCGAACCAATATTAACCTGGACACTAAAACTCTGACATTCCCCTACCTACATGGACAACCGGCCATTCGGATTCTACAAGATGAAGGTGAAAATAAACAAGAGGGAGATTATGACGTCTGTGCGATTGAATCCTCTGAAGTCAAGGAGGGGGAACCCATTGAAAAATCTGAAGAGGAGGAGCATATAGAAAAAACGCTACCATTGCATATCACGTGGGAGGAAGTAGAAAATAAAATGGAGGAATGTCAGGGACTCAACAAAGAAGAGAGAGAGAAACTCGGCGAAATTTTATGGTTACACCAACGAGTATTTCGTCGAGAACCAGGACTATTAAAAAACTATCAACATGTGCTACAAATGCGGGAGGAAAAACCTTTTGTGGGTCGAAGCTACCCAATCCCAATGGCTCACAGAGAGAAAGTAGAGGAAGAAGTCCAGCGCATGTTGAAAATGGGTATCATACAGCGCTCAAATAGTCCTTACATCAACCCCGTAGTCCCTGTGATAAAGAAGGACGGAACGATAAGACTTTGTCTTGATGCACGCCGATTAAATGATATTTTAATCGAAGACTGGGAGTGCCCGGAACCAGCCGAGGTACTTTTTCAAAAATGCAAAGGAATGAACGTCATGTCGAATCTCGATATGACTAGTAGTTTTTGGCAAGTGCCGCTACACCCTCAGTCAAGAAAATATACGGCCTTCCAGTATCGAGGACGAAGTTATGAATTTCGAGTAGTGCCGTTCGGTTTAAAGACAAGCACCGCGGCACTCGTAAGAGGCCTCGACCATGTGCTTCAGGGACTTGGTGATCAGATAATTTCTTTTGTAGATGATACTCTAATAACCTCAGAATCAAATGAGATACATTTGGAACATCTAGAAGAGATCCTGAGACGATTAGAAGATAATAATCTGACATTAAATTTGACAAAATCCCACTTCTTTAAGAAAGAAACAAAGTTTTTAGGCTTCATTCGCACGACGGAAGGAGTGAAGCCGGACCCCGAGAAAATAAAAAATATTCACGACTTTCCGGCCCCTCGAAACGTTAAACAACTACGTGGCTTCCTAGGACTCATCAACTTTTATTCGAAATTCAGTAAGGAGCATGCCTCAGAGACAGTACCCCTTCTGAAATTAATAAAAAAAGGAGTCGCCTGGAACTGGGACGATGAGGCACAAAAAGGTTTTGAAAGAATAAAAAATTTATTCGGGACGGCAATTATGCTCTACTTTCCAGACCCGAGCAGAGGATATTACCTTGAAACCGATGCCAGTAATTACGCACTCGGTGCAGTTTTATATCAATTAAATGATAAGGATGAAAAAGAAATTATCACTCTAGCAAGCAGGACGTTGAAAGGACCCGAATTAACCTATTTTACAACCGAAAAAGAATTGCTGGCCATCGTATGGGCTTTACAAAAATTTCGCACCTATTTACATGGGGCCGAAATCATTAACAGAACTGATCACCTGGCACTCACTTTTTTGAAAACGTGCAAATTTGTGAATTCTAGGTTAACCCGATGGATCCTGGCAATACAGGATTATCGAATTAAAATCGAGCACTTACCTGGGAAGGACAACATCATGGCGGACGTGCTAAGCCGAATACACGATGGAAACAGTTACAAAAAAAATCGGGGAGAGACTCGTGTCACGATCAACGCACTCAGCTATCAATGGACCCAAGAAGTTGAACAAATAATAAGAAACATCCCTCAGAAACAACAAGAGGACAAGAAACTACAGCAACTCATGCGAGACGCGAAAAAAAACGATGAGGATCAAAAACGCTTTAAAATATTAAATAATATTTTGTACCACTTCGACGGGTCAACGTATAGCATATGTGTGCCTCAAAACTTGATGGAATCCATCATATGGGAATGCCATAAATCCTATGGACATCCGGGCGCTGAGAAAACGTACAAGATGCTACGCGAATCCTTCTACGTACCACGCATGGCGAAAGTTACGCGCCATACGCTCGCGACGTGTGACCCATGCCAGCGCAACAAACTACCAACACAGGCATCGCAGGAGCTTCAGGAACCGATGCTATCAAACGAGCCTCTAGAAATCGTATCCATTGATTTTTTTGGTCCATTAACGAAATCAAAATATGGATACGAACACCTACTTGTAATTATGGACACGTTTACAAAATATACAAAATTATACCCATTGCGAAAAGCTACGAGCGAAATAGCTATAAAAAGTCTAGACAATTTTATAGCAAATATCGGAAAACCACGCAAAGTACTCTCCGACCGAGGAACGCAGTTCACTAGCTATCGATGGAGACAGGCTCTAGAAGAGCGGGAGATAAAAATGATTCTCACCTCGATTCGGCATCCTCAAGCAAACATGGTTGAGAGGGTAAATCGAGAGTTAGCTCGACTTTTCAGGACCCTTCTACCGCCGGATAGGCACAACGGATGGTACACCCAATTAGAGAACGTTGAAACCATAATTAACGAGTCGCACCATGACACAACGGAAGTCACACCTTATGAGGCATTGTGGGGACGACGGCCCAAAAGATGGTGGGTAGACCTCCTACCGCGCACACCACCCAGCCCCATAAAGGATCGTCAGGAACAATTAGTCGTACTCAAAAATCGAATAAAAAGAAAAAGAGGGCAATTAATGGATAGAATACACAAGAAAAAAAGGGTGTCAGCTTTCAAATCGATGAATGGGTGTTGGCCAAAGCATGCACTGTTTCAAACGCAACGACAGGTGCCATGGCAAAATTTTTGGCACTGTACGAAGGCCCATATCGCATCAAAAAGCAAATAGCTACCAACGTGTACATCCTGTGCGACACAGAAAGTGAGAAAGAGAGGGGACAGTACCACGCAAACGATCTTCGGAGGTACCTGAAACCCAAAAGAGAGGGAGGGGATGAAGAAGGCACAGCGTAGAAACTCAAAAGGGCCTAGCAACCCCGGAAAATCGTGGCATAGGTTAGTACAAATTTGAAAGCGCAAGATGCCGGACGCAAGCACTCAGATCGAAGCCATAGACCTTTTTCCATGCATTGGAATCCAATGCGACATGGATTCGGAGATAGAAGAAGAATTCAAACCAGATGAACATCCTTACAAAACATTAAACACCAGAGCCCGTCATGTAACCACAATCAGGCATAAAGCAACACTTCCTTTGAATACATCAGTGACCGACATAGATCCACCCCATTTTCCACGAGACGTAAGGAAAAGAAATGTGGGAACTTCCGACAAGATTCTCGACACGGACAAAATCTTGATTCCTCGCCCCTACGTATCAGCGCAGGACAAAATTGAATTGGTGAATAAATCCTTTGAAGAAGCTCAGGTGTTAGGGAAATCGCACAAACAACAACGAGTTATCATAGAGAAAAAAGGTCACACTAAAACACAAAGTCCCCACGGGTTTACAGAGGAGATAGAAGTTGTCTACATGAAGCTACAAGAGCCTGACACACAACCTGGAACCTCAGGCATCATCACGCATGGAAAAGCCAGTACAAAGACACTAGAAAATGAAAGAAAAATTTCCATGTCACCCGATGAGATAGAAATTATATACGAAAAGGAGATTCAACCCTCGGTATCGACAAGCACTACACCTGAGATCACGCCTAACAAAGCCAGTGTACAGTCATCAAACAAAGAAATAGAAATCCCAACAACGTCGAAGGTAATAGAAATTCGACAGGAAGTGAAAATTCAACCAGCAGAAGCCGTACCAAAAACGCAAGACGCCACGCCTAAAAGCGTCCTTCTACCGGTCTCTACAACAGCAAAGAAAGACCACTTCGTGAAAGAAGTATCTTTGCCTTCACCGGTTAATAACGAAATCATCGAAGAAGAAATCCAGGAAGAAATCCGGACGGGAATAATCGTTCACAATATTGGACATCTTAACTACTATGGTCCAGCTATAACTAGAGATGGAACTGTGATCAAAAATGCCATCAAAAATGCGGAGGAAGAGTGGCTCAAAAACAATGCTCAAAAAGCAGCCCGAAAACCACAACGAGGAATTTACTCAGTGCCAAAAAGCAGACTTGACATTTTTGTTGAAGATATGCTTCACAACCAAAATTCAGTGCCAGAGAAACGAGCCAAGTTACAGCCCAAAGATGAAACACCGCTTATACCTGCGCTGAAGACAAAACGGAAATCCGAATATCTGCACATTCAGCCAGCCCTCATAAATATCTTCCTGAAAGAGCGACGGGACAAGGAGCAGGAGCAGAGGAGATTAGAAAGAGAGAAAGTTGACGCCGGACCTGGAGTAGCAATCCCAGGTGAAACAAGAGAGATGTGGCAACATTACAAGGAATGGACTACGGGACAGAGATGGCCCCTCAATGAAAATTGGGCGATTGTCGAGACCAGGCCTCTACGAAACCCCAATCTCAATAACCGAGAAGAGAATAAAGGGATCCAACAACGACCAAATGGGACGCTCAAGAGACTAAACAAGAAACCCTTCAGCCTGAAAACAATCACGAAGAAAATTGAAGACATCACGCTGAAATCAACAAGGCTGGAGGACAAAGCATAATAACTGCGTGAGAAATCTTATGTTTTATTCATTTTAATTTTTATATTCTTATTTTATATACCAATGTCTTTGTTTTCCCATATCTCGACTACATGTACATATTCTATGATTTTTATTTTTTCTATTTTGCTACATTTCACATTCTCGCTCATATCATATCCAGCGTTCTGCTTCAATTTGGGGGGCAGTTGTAACCCGCGAGTTACAAGGTAAGCCTGGGCATAGGCAAAAAGACGATCTCCTGAGCGATGCTCATAGAAACGTTGCATAGCACAGGAGAAATGTTAAAGCGCAGACGGTAAATACTTCCACGCAGCTAAATATTGCATAAGCGAGGGAGGGCAAAGAGGAGCATGGGAGATAAAAAGCGCTCCCCGGCCGAAAAACGGCATTCTGAATCTTGCGTCTGAAAAGCGCGGTTCACAGGGTGGAGACCTTGTGAGAAGACTTGAGGATTATATCCTCTCTTCTTGTCACACAAGTTCCCCCTAAGGAGGAATAGTTACAAAATATTTGACTTCAAACTCAAGCATTTTGAAACTGTTTCCATAAAGAGCGAAGCTTACTTTAAGAGAGCCACGGGGATTATATCGCCTAATGCTGTCTACAAAAGGAGCTTAGCTTTAAAGTGTTCCTCACGTTTCTGAATTAAGAAAAAGAATTTTCAAAGCGATTTCGAGCATTTAAATTTATAGTGACAGAAGTTCACTCATTTATTTTGCATTTTACTATTTTGTGGCGAAAGGCCCTTTTTTTATTTGAGATTCTTGAGATATTATAACTCACGAATATTATATTGGCATTTTACGAGCAAGGTGGAGGTTGCACCTAAGCCAATTGGTCTACACTATCCAATATAATATTTTAGCATCTGTTAATTGCATCTTAGAAATTTACACAAAGACGAGGAGTTGTACTGCTCTACCTGGGTGAGAAAATTTCTAAGTGTAAATCTCAGGTTCTGAGGTAATACCTCATTTTCAAAAGAGGACTCAAAAGTCCACAAATATACACTTTGATCTTCACGAAGATTTTCAAAAGTCGAGTCTGCTCGCAATTGTTTGGCTTTACCTTCTCTCTCCCTCGCTGAGGGAACAAAGCGCGATACCTGGGGCTGGAGCATCTCTCGACCCAGCCTATTAGTCCAGACGTGCTCACGGAGCTTCCTCACCGGATTGAGGCAGAACACCTGATTAACAGGCAGCGGTGCAATAAATTAAGCACAATCACTCATTAAGAGTAATAATCTATTTTCGTTGTATGCTTTTGTATTTTCTAAATACTGTTTTGACTTAGGGTCATTTAAAATCTGAAGAATTAGGAGGACCGGAGATCCTCAAAGTATAAATTACTATTATGCAAATAGGTTAATTGCTATAGATAATAGCCAGTTTTAAGAGCATCGACTCTTTGTCGATTTTCAGAGAAAAACTTATAATTGCATAGAAATAAATTTTAAGAGAGAAAAGAATGAAAATTTGAGGTACAAAAATATTCGTGCGTTCACGCATAAAATTATCAATGTTCTAGGTTTACTTAAATATAAATTCACTTCGTTGAACATAGAATTAAAACTGCCCATGGTGCAGATCAATTTTATATATTTTTTGATATCGATTTTAACCAAAGTTCTCTTATGAGAAAATCGTTCCTTTATAGACTACGACCTCGGCGGGAGGCTTCCTTGTAATCAAGGCTCGATAAAAAATTTTGATGTGTGTGTTAATTAATAAAAGAACAATTAAATAGATAGGGACTTAGAGACCTGATTGTAAAATATAGGTTAGCTCAGGCATAAATGAATAAAATAAATTGAATTGTATTTGGAACTTTATCCTTTCTCCATGAGAAACCCATCTTTAGATTATATATTTCTGATTTATTAATTAAATCCTTAAAAGATAACTAAGCCTAAAAATCGGCGGTTACAATATATATATAAGATCAAAATCGAATGTCACATCATATTAATTAATGTCTCAGGCTTAAGATGGTTACAGCTCAATATGTCGAAGGCCTTTTTGGTTAGAGTTGAATTTTGTTTATTTTTTGAATAGTATACACGGGGCTGTCTCGGTATATATTATAAGTCGCGGACGCATTATTATAATGCAATCAAGTGATCTAATAAGAGCGTGTGCCCTGACATATTGGGCAAAGCCTTGGTTTTACCCCATCATTCACGGACTGTGTTGCAGTCAAGTGCATGATGGGGAGAACTACAGCTTAAGGTGGGATCCGAACCACCAGAACCTCGGTAAAGGTACATACAAAAATTTCAAGAAGAATCGAACCTCGGACCTCTAAGGTGAAGTCCGAGCATCTAACCAACTGAGTCACTGAGACTACATCATATTATTATTAAAAGACTCCATTATAATTTATGGGTTTTGGTGTTCCTCTTAGTCAACATATTTTTTTTTTTTTTTCAATCTTGTTCTCGCGTGAACCCGGTTTTTCATCATAGCCACTGACTAAGCCAGGCGACTGATGAGATAAGGATGTTAGAACCGTTGGAGGTGACAGCAGTTGCCTGTGGATGCTTTCTTAGAGCTACCATCTGCCACTCCACAGGTTTTTAGTAACTTGCTTCCTGATGGTCTAGAAAATTTCTCACAATGCGACAGGTGTTCAACAAAACTACCTTCTGAGCTGCTGCCAGTACCCTACTGACTCCTAAATCTTCAAGATGTTCAGTGCATCTTGCGTGCACACTGCCTGTAGCCGAAATCACAATAGGATGAATAGATGCATGTTCCACATTCATCCATATTGTCTCTAATTCATGCCTTAGCTCGATATACTTATGGATGTTAGTTGTTTTTTTCTTGCATCACGATGTCGAGTCGATTGGCTCGGATGTAATGATCCGTCTGGATAGGAACATCCAATATGAGATGTAATCTTCGTTTTCTAAAACGGTCATTGGAATGTATTTATCGGAAGGCGTCCAGTCTGTTAAGAGTCCTAGGTTTAGTGCAAGTTGTTGATTTATAATTCCCGCCACATCATTATGTCTGTGCGTATATTCTCTTTGATATTCTCGTTGGTATCTCCACATAATCGGCATCGGTCAACCACGTCTTGATGTAACACGTGTTTGTAATAGCTCCTGGTGCTGACAACCCTGTCCTGAATTGCAATGACGGATTCTTCTATTTCTGGATACAGGACGCCTTTTCTCAGCCAAACATTGGATGCCTCACTATCCACTTCATATTGATCTAAAGTTTTGGGGTGTTCGCCTTGGATGGCTTTCTGTCTCCATTTTGTTTCTAATTCCTCTATGGTTTCTGCCCTGATATTCGAGGCCTCCTCTGAGGACAAATTCAAGGGCGTGTAGTCAAGATCCGCTTTACAGATGGTGTTGTAAAGCGTAACATCTCTCTTGCTGTTAAAATAGTCTCGAAACTGTATAACTTGTGACTCACACAGTTTCCTGACATCTGCAATGCCCCTACTTCCTCTGTGACAGTGGTAGAACTACCACAAGCACAAGCACTGGCACAATTGCGCGAGGTGAAGTAGCGAGAACTGGCGATTTATGGTCGACAACCTGCTTTCGTCAATTCCGGGATTTGTAGATCTAGATTACGAAATTTCGGACCTCACCCCTTCCGAATTAGATCATTGCGGGAAGGAGCGAGGGTCCTACTGTAACTTCACGTTACAGCGCAGCACATCTCTGTTCATATGGTATGTCTATTTTGATCACCTTCTTGCTTGTTGTGCCTCTGCTTCTGGCACTAATTGTATGAGGCCATCTGCCTCAGGAGGATGTAGTGGTGCTGGATCATCAACAGGTTGAGGAAGTACATCAATTACAATTTGAGGATACTTTACAGAAATTTCGTTCTAAAATTTTGTCCCTTTTTCCGTGAGGATTCAAACTTCGCATTTTCATAATAGAGACGCATCAATTCCTCATTCATCGTGGTATCCCACTTGATGTTCTCCCACGGTATTTCTGTTGAAGTGGTTGGCTGCAAATAGCTAACGCTAGCCAAAGCATCCTCAGCAGGCACAGTTGATGTTTCACTGCTTACCGTGTGTTGCAGATATTCTCGCTGGACAGCTGTTTGATAACTGAGGTCTGCCTGACCATCTCGCAGCTCACCATCACCACCGTCCCGCATGCTGTGGCCCCCGCAGTGGCTCCTGGGGCGCCCCAACGATCCTCGGGAAGCGACAAGCGTTTCAAAATTTTTAAAGACTCTCCATTATAATTTATGGGTTTTGGTGTTCCTCTTAGTCACTTTCTTCCTCGGCCTCTGCCTGCCTGGCATGGTAAACCCCGTCAGTAGCAATGCTATAGCCAACATGGCCGTCAAATTAATGAGAAGAAAGCTCAAGCCCTACCGCGACGACAACGCGAGAACACCTTCGGTAGGGATATTATTATATATATATTTTTTTTTTTTTAATCTTGATCTCGGGTGAACCCGGGTTTTCATCATAGCACGGACTACGTCAAGTGACTGACGAGATGAGGATGTTAGAAGTTCATTAAATACGATTTCAAAAATCTAGTGTGCTGATGTTGTAGGTACGAAATTAGGAATATAGTGTTGTTTGGAGTTGCTATTTTACCGTTGTTATACATACACAGTGGCCAAAATCGTTGGAGGTGACAAGAGTCGCATGTGAATGCTTTTTTTTCTTTTTCTTTCTTTTCTTTCTTTCTTTCTTTTTCTTATTATGTGAGAAGGTGTAGGCTCCGGAAGCTACCATTATGGTTCCTTAAAGCAACCAATCCCGACGCAACTGGAATGTGTACCTCATCCGCTTCTGCTCCTTCTGTCCTAGAACAGGCCTGTCCAAGTAGGGGAAAACTGCTCATTCACCACATGTTCGAG
>CAKNXH010060341.1:0-25081 GCA_932178445.1 Andricus quercusramuli
TAGTTCTTCCCTTATCATGTATCCTGGACAACTCCAACTAACCCCCATTACCCATCTCAGAAATCTCTCATGTATGCTTTCCACTTTTCTATGTTCCTTCCATCCCCAAACTTCCACTCCATAACACAACACCGCCCAAACCAACGCATCAAACAACCACACCCTCATTCTCCAATCGTCCTTGAACCTTCTCTTTCCTATACCCCATACTTGGCCCATTACTTTACTCGCACTTTCGATTCTTTTCCTCACCTGCAAATCGTTTCCCCCTCCTGACTCAAACCAAAAACCTAGGTAACAGAACTCCTCCACAATTTCCACCGTTTGTCCGTTCATCTTCCAAACGTAACCTATTTTGGTCTTTTTATTTCTGAAGCACATCACCTTGGTCTTCCCTACGTTCACCGTCAGTTCTTTTGTTCCCACGTACTCTTCGAAAATTCTTATCAGTAGGTTCATCCCCTTCTCATCGTCTGCTATTAGAACTGCGTCGTCCGCGTATGCTAGGGAGTATAGTTTGATAATACCCAGGATCGTCCCCCCTTTCCCTTTCTCCTTTAGCTTCTCCTCTAGGTCTGCCAGCAGCAAATTAAAAAGTAGTGGACTCAACGGGCACCCTTGCCTTAGACCTCTTCCTGTCCAGAAAACCTCCCCTTTTTCCCCGCGTATCTTCACCCTAATCCTGGTTTCAGTAAAAATTTCCTTTATCCTTTCCACCAGCCTTTCTTCTATTCCCCTCTCTTTCATTGCCTGCCATAGGACTTTTCTATTCACTGAGTCAAAAGCTGCTTTGAAATCTACAAACAAAGCGACTAATTTACCTCTTTTTCTCCCTAAGTTCCTGTTAACCAAGTAGTTGAGTACGTAAATGTTGTCTATTGTCCCCATCCCTTTTCTAAATCCCGTCTGGTTGTGTGGGATACTTTGTTTCTCTTCTATCTGGTTCTCTAACCTTTTTCTTAGAATTTCTGTGTATATTTTATAGCCCCCTTGCATGAGAGTGATCCCTCTGTACTCTTCTACCTTCTTACCCTCCCCTTTCTTAACAATCGGTACTACCAGCCCTGTCATCCACTTCTCCGGCCACCCTTCTCCTTTCCAGACCTTGTTGCATATCCTCCACATCACTTCCCTATTCCCTTCTCCTCCATACTTTATCGCTTCGTTCTCCATACCATCATCTCCTGTGGCCTGGTTTCTTTTCAGTCTATCTATCGCCTCATTCACTTCTTCTCTTGTTATTTCGTTCGCTTTCTCCATTTCTCCCTGGACTGTCTTTCTATTTTCCCCTTTGATCCTATTTTGTTCTCCCCCTAGCAGGGCCTTAAAATAATCCGTCCATTCATCCATTTCTATTTCTTCATTCACGCCCTTCCTTCCTCCTCTTTCCCTGTTTATCACATCGCAGACCCTACCTTCTTTGATTGCTTTTTCTACTTCTTCCTTGTATTTCTCCTTTCCCCTTTGCTTTTTCCCTTCCAGCATCTTCTCATGTTCTCTTTTTCTCCTGTTGTACTCCGCCTTCTCTATTTCTTCTTTCCTCCATTTTCTTACAGACTCTTTCATTCTCTCCTTACTCTCCCTGCATTCCTCGTCCCACCATCCTCTCTTTCCCTCTTCTCTTCCTTCTTTTGTACCTATCTCATCCTTCACCTTCTCAATCGACCCTTTCAACCTTTTAATTAACGAGTGTACTCCCTCCTCCTTTTCATATCTAACATTCTCCTTTTCCATCTTCTGTTCAAACACTTTTAATTTATCTACCCCCCAGACTCCCATTTTCGTGTTCCTTTCCCCCCCTCTTTCCTTTCTCCCTCTGCCACGTTTATGGACGCCACCTTTCAGTGTAGCTATTACTGGGAAGTGTTCTGACCCTATCTCATTCCTTACATTCATACTGCATATCATATTACTCATTCTTTCTTCCGCCAGGATGTAGTCTATTACTGTTTCTCCCTTACCTATAAATGTAATCTCCTTTCATGTTGCCATTACATATAAACCATCCGGTTTCTCCTATTATGTCTAGTAACCTCCTCCCCTCCCGGTCTATCTCCCTATGTTTGGAGCTCCTTATATATTCCTCCTTTTCTTCATCCCAAGTCCCTCCCCCTTGCTCGCCAGTCCAGGCATTTAAGTCACCTCCTATCAAAACCAATTCTTCCTTCTTTTCCTCCATCCACCTCCTTATTACTCTCCAACCTTCCTCTTCCCCTCTTCTTCTATATACACAAACCACCGCTATTTTGACTTTCTCTATTATAATCCCTCTTACCATTGTTCCCTCCTTTTCTTCCCTGTCCTGCTCTGTTTTACCTTTTACTGCCAATTCCTTTCTCACCCCTGATACCATGCCGCCCATTCCTCTACCTTCAACGTGTTCCTTTCTTGCTTCTTGCATTTTCCACACATACCCTTTAGGTAACAACCTTTTCATCCCCTTCCAATCCTCCTCATCCGCCCAGGTTTCACTCATCATAATCACATCCCACTTTTCTAACTCCCGCCAGAAACCTTCATTCTTGTTCTTCAAGCCTGACACATTCCAGAAAGCTATTTTCACTTTTTTCTCCTCCCTTCCCTCCCCTATCCTCCTTACTTTTCTTCCGCCTTGCTTTTTGGAAACCCCTCTGTTTGCTCTCTAGCCTCTTTTGTATCTTCCTTTCTTCTACCTTTCTCAACTCTTTTTCCCTTTTTCCTTATTTCTATAGTTAATTCTGTAGAAAACTTTTCAGGATCAAGTCGATACATCTAATATTGACGATTGTGAATAAAATATACACAAACGTCTTGCTTTCTTATGGAAAATACGTATTAAACTATACGGGGTTTGCGGAACCTCTGAATATCATTTCTTTTAAGCGCATTTATTTTTCTGGGATTTAAACAAATTTGCAGGCGATGCAAGAAAATTGAAAAAACAGATTTTGGACCACCTTAGTCCCCGTAGACTTTGGATAGACCCCTTCAGCCCCCCTTGTGGACAACCGTCGTCGTGACTTCATGTGAATTCAAATGACTTCAGATATTTCAGGAGATTTCAAGTGACTTCAATTGAATTCAAGTGACTTCAATTGAATTCAAGTGACTTCAAGTGAATTCAAGTGACTTCAAGTGAATTCAAGTGACTTCAAGTGAATTCAAGTGAATTCAAGTGACTTCAAGTGACTACAAGTGAATTAAAGTGACTTCAATAATTGAATGCAAGTGACTCCAAGTGAATTCAAGTGCCTACAAGTGAATTCAAGTGAATTCAAGTGACTTAAAGTGACTTCAGATATTTCAGGAGGTTTCAGATATTTCAAGAGACTTCAGGAGATTTCATTACAAGAGTACACCTGACTTCATGAGTTGTCAACCCCTCGCATCAACCAAATAAATGCATTTTTAACAAAGTAGTTCCACTTCCAAGTAAGTAGTTGAATTTTCTACCAAAAAAAGATTAATTCTCAACGAAAAGGTGATATATTATAAAGTTTAAATCCCTAACCAAAACAGATTAATTTTCCAACAAATATTTGCGATTTTCAACCATAATAATAAAATTAATTTCAACTTTAACTTATCGAAAATTTCCTAACTCTGTTAGGTTTTCCCTGAAATTCCCTAACATAATCAACAAACTGTTACTATCAGTGATGAAGGAAATGATAATTCCATAAGAACTGCATTAGAAAAGAAAACTATGTTACTTGATTATTTCGCCTTGAATCATCGTCATCCCGAAGCTAGACAATACACGTATGCGGAAATCCCGTCTCATTATGTATTCAAGAAACAAGCGGATGTCAATACATTTAAATGGGTTATTCGAAAAACGCAATTTAACGTTATTGGAAGAATGTATTCTATCAGTCTTATTCAAGTAGAACTATTTCATCCAAGATTATTACTGATAACTGTTAAAGGAGCCACAAATTTTGATGATATCAAAACAGTCAATGGTAAGACACACGATACCTTTCACAGCGCATGTTTAGCATTGGGTCTCATCGAAGACAACACAGAGTGGGATCGTGCAATAACAGAAGGAGAAATATGGATGATGCCTTATCAATTAAGGCATTTGTTTGTACGTATTTTGATATACTGCCATCCAAACAATCCAGAAGAACTCTGGGAAAAATTCAAAGATTTTATGTCTCAAAACTTTCTAAGAAATTGTACTTTAGAGGAAGCACATCGAAGAGCATATATATTGAAATTAATACCTATCACTTACGTGAAAGATATGATCTTATTTATTTTCCAAAGATGCCGAAATTAAATGAACTTAATATTATTATGGATGAACAAGCAAATGATGATGAAATTTCAGCTCACCAACATGAAGAAATTGAAAAAAGACAATATGAAGAACTTAACCCGAAATAGAAGGATATTATCGATAAAGTATTGAATGTTTTCATGACAAATGAAACAAGTAATTCATGTTTTTACATTGATTATCCAGGTGGATCAGGCAAAACATTCATTTACACTACATTGTATCATTTGTTACGAATAAAAAAGAAAACTATTTGTACAATGGCATTTACGGGGATTGCTGCGATATTACTTCCCCATCATACATCCCAAATCAATCAAAAGATGCACAATATTTGAGAAACGTCGATATTTTTATTTGGGATGAGGCTCCAATGGCACCAAGATATGCATTGGAATTGATTGACAGAACTCTACGAGATTTCATGAATAATGACTTGCCATTTGGCGGGGAAAAAATGCTGTTAGGAGGAGATTTCAGGCAATTATTACCTGTGAAAGTCGGTGCTACACGAAGTGAATTGGGTAATTGATCTATCAAGTTCAGTGCATTATGGAAACATTTTTCAGTGTTTTCATTAACTGAAAATATGCGAACTTTACCAGGGGAAGCAGAATTTGCTAAGTATATTTAGTCTGTTGGCAATGGTAGTTTGAATGACAATGATAATAATCTTTTAGCACCAGAACAATGTGTAGCTCCTAGAACTGACAATATAGTAGAAATAATTTTTAAAGAAACAATTATTAATCGTAGATATGAAGATCTAGCAAAGATGAAGGTTTATGCAACGGAACACGATTACAAGTACTTAAACTTGCTAATAATCTTTTAAGATGTCGTATCTTAACAGGGGATAAAGCAGGAAATACTGTGTTCATGCCTCGCATTTCATTATATTGTGAAGACGTGTACCCTTTCACTTTTAGGCGGCGACAATTTCCAATCAAATTAGCATTTGCGATGACAATTAATAAAAGCCAAGGACAAACTTTTGAAAAAATTGGAGTAGATCTCCGTAAAGATGTATTCAATCATGGACAATTGTACGTGGCATTTTCTCGAGTTAGATCTTGGAAATCTTTACGTATTTTCTTGGGAGAACAACGCCCAAATGAAATGATTGAAAATGATGTATACACAGAATTATTCGACTAAAATAATTATTTTACTTTTAAAACAATCGATGAAAAACATCTTTAAAAAATCTTGAGGTCACAGGATACTTTACTATACAACAATTTAGATTACGTAGGTTTTTATTTACAATCCACAATTTCAAACAAAAATATCATTGCCCAGATGTGAAGAACATGAACATGTACGTCTGACAACCATTATTTGTTTGGAAAATTATTCACAAAAACCTGCGTAAATTACTTTGCTCTTACGGCAAAGTTTCACATGCCCTCGAATTATTTGCAGCAAAATAAAATTTCAAATACGGAAAACGCGCGCTCAAGCGCGCGATTGGTCTCGTACAAGAAAAATTCACATAGGCGCGCGCTTCGAGCGCGCGCATGACGATCTAGTATTTAAAAAAAGGGTTAAACAACCACCGCAGGGTCCCACTGAGAGCAACTGCCATCTAAAAATGACACTGGCTCCCAGCATAACCGCGGTAAATAACACTTATGGCCACTTCTCACGATCGTGAGGTGGGTGGTGGTCATAGGGAAAATACAACGACAGGCCGGCGAAACCCTCTTGTATCTTGAGGACACGAAGCGACCAGAGGATGACATCTTTCTGCATCCATCTCGCAATTGCCTAGGCATATTTTTGGCACGCGGGTATGGCTTTAAGGTTACGAACCAGTGATAGTTTCGCACCTCCGAGATCACCTATCACAAGGACATTTACTTTAACCGAATATTTTGGGTACAGACATTGCAGCTGCCTTTTAAGGTCTTGGTACCTCTCCTCCTTTTCCTTCTCCTTAGCAGTGATGTTGCAGTTGGCCTGAGCCAAGAATTCGATCACGAATATAGTTCGTTTCTCGAAGTCTTGGAGAACGATGTCAAGCCTCGAGTGTGCAGCAGAGACTGCTGTCCGAAAATCGTAATTTCAGAAAATTTGGCACTTATCTTTTTTGGCAAATGACTATCTCCCTGGGAGTGTTTGGCAGGGCACGGTCGCGGCCAACACCGTAAAACCGACAAAGATGGCAATAAAACACTCTTAGGGGTGCATTATGTCTGTAGATATACGTCGTTCCCGCGTGGCTGGGACACCGGGATAGTATGTGTTCTAGGTACTCAGCGTGTGCATGACATGCTCTGCACCTGTCGCTGGGAACTTCTTGGTAGAATTTTTCAACCTCTTTCTTTACTTGGCTTTTAGAAGTGAAGCATCTAGATGAAGTAATGCACTTTCCTCACTTCTCATGTTAAAATTCAGGCCAAGGGTCTCGGCCGCCTGCTCCGTGGCTTTGCAAAAAAACGCACCTTTGCCAATAATCTCATGTATCCTTGCCATTTTTAGGAGAGGATCTCTGTCATTTATAACTATGTACGCTGTACTTAAGACAATTCGGTTCTGAAGACACTGAAGATTCAGAAGTCCGCGGCTGCCTTGACGGTGTGGAATTTTATAATCGCGGAACTGACGAATTGATATGCAAGCTTTTATGCATATGCACGATCTTACGTGTGGCGATATGAAGGGCCATAAGCTCGTTCTTCGTCCATTAAACCATTCTAAAACGAGTAGAGTAGAACCGGAACTACAAGCATGTTAGTCGCAGAAACCTTGTTCAATGCCGACAAATTTGAAGGCCAAATCTGTCGGAGAGGATGCTTGTATCTGCCTTAGAGAGACTCCTTCGTTGACTTTATGTTCTAAATGCGGCTTTGAGGCACGCCCGGGTATGTATAGGTCTCTCCAGTGTTAAGATGTCTAATAACATTCATATCCACAAGCTCAGGGTCCTAGGGAAGGCCAGGAATCTTTCCTTTCTTCAAATTAATTTTGGCAAACTTGTCCAATCCGAAGTCCATCCCAATCTCTCCTGTTTACTTTTCGACGATATTTACAAAATTTTGAAGTTTGCTTTTACCAGAGGCATAGATCTTCTGGTCATCCATATAAAATACATGAGCGATCTTATGCTCGCGATAATTAGTGTCGCCAGAGAGACATCCAGACGAATTTCGTAGGGCCAAAAATAGAGGCAGAAGGTTGATGCAAAAAAGCAAAGGGCTCATGGTATCGCCCTGAAAGACGCCCCTCTGAAAGGTGACATTGTTCGTTGTCACACGATAATTTCCAGATGATATAGTAAATATAGTTTTCCAAAGGGGCATCAATCTCTCTATGCATCTCACTATGTGTGAATGCACCTTCAAGCTTTCCAACAGACAGATGATAAGTCTATGAGAGGTTGAATCAAAAGCTTTTCGGTAGTCAATCCAGGCCATTGACAGGACGCGCTAATGGGCTGCTGCGTCTTTGCAGACGCACCTGTCAATTAGCAGGTTCTCTCGACAGCCTGCTACAGCTTTTTTCGAGCCACGTTGTTCGTATATCTCTCGCCAAACAGGCTCAATTCTTCGAACAATCCTGTTGTTTAGGACAGCTGTAAAGATCTTATACAGTATGTTCATACAAGTTATTGGCCTGTCATTCTCTGGGTTGGAAAAGTTGCCTTTTTTCGGTAGGAGTATAGTGCGTCCTAACACCAGCCACTGCGGAATGGGCGCTTCCGACTTCAAATATGAGGTGAATATGCGGGCCAAATGTTGGTGTGTAGAAGTAAACTTCTTCCACCAGAAGTTCTTGATACAATCTGGTCCACAAGGGACCTAGCATCGACCAGTTGCAGAAGTAAGATTCAAACCATTTAATTCCATCTATCATTTAATTCCTATATTAGAAAGATTGAGAAGTCTGAGCTTTTGCTTACAGCAGCTTGTGATCCGGAGTATCGAAGGCTGCATTGGATCCATTAAATTATTATTGGTGTCAAGATATTCCGAAAGTTGTTAATGCACAATATGCTCTAAAGGCTTAGATAAGGAAGAGCTAGACGTACCATTTTAATAGATATACCATCAGATCCTAGAGTATTAGATCTTACTTCTGGTAGGGTATCAAAGAGATTTTCGGGGAAGATGTAAAAAAAAAAAAAAATTAGAATCGTCAAATGTGGAGAATGCAGGGTGAGAAGGGTGGCGGGATAGAGTAAGAGGTTGCATGGGAAGAGTAAAGAAGGTATTTAGCACTTCGTCAGGGGAAAAGTTGAAGTCAGTAGGCTCATGTTTTGTAGGAATTGAACATTATAATTGTATTGATTATATGCGTACGTGATTTTTGTTTGGACTATATTCCTCAGTTTAAGAAATACAGCTTTGATAACTATATTTCTTGTTCTTTAAGCTAATCTTCGTTTGTTATCGCGTCTTTTCGTTAAATTTTTCATTTCGGGAGTGATCCAATGACCCATTTTTTATGTTGTACCAGGTGTAAAGAAGCGAATTTATTACATGCTGAAGATAAAAAAAGTTAATTTTTTACTTTTCTGTTAATATCCACCTCAGCATACAAATCATTCCAATAATAGGTAAGAAGGTGCTCATGAAAATCCGTCTTGTTTATGTTTGATAAATAGCGTATAGAAATTAGACTTGTATTGGAAAGTGCATTGTGAGTGAATCGGTATTGTATATTAATGAAGTCATGGTTAGAGAGGCAAAAAACATAGTGCTGAGTATGAAAAAACCTCATCTAAGCCATCTACTATCATCAAGTCAGTACGTGTGCTAGAAGAATCTGTATGATGGGTATTGTTATGGGGTACGGTAACCAATCCGGCAGAGTATACTAGTGAATTTAAGTATTTGGTTAAATTATTTTTTGATGCATTAAAGTTCGTATTGCGATTTCCTGCAAGGATGATATTATAGTTAGAGATCAAGGAAAAAATTTCAGATTCTAATTCGTTACCGTAGGGAGCATTGGGAGGTTTATAAATCACTCTGACTAATAAACTGTCGCGTGGTAGCAATACTTCGAAAGAGCATATAGTGGTCGAGCGCGACAAGACTAGAAGGATGATTTGGCGAAAGTCATGTCTCAGAAGCTGGTATATGATAAGAGCAATACATAAAGTGGTGTTTAAATTCAGGGTAATGAGAAATTCAAGATTGAGCGTTAACATGACAAATATTTAAGATATCCATTGAAAATGTAGAATGGTTAGTTTTTGGTTGCAGGTTACCTGAAAGAATGTTAGCTCACTAGAAAAGATACACAAAATAGAAATATCATGATCAATAACAACAGAGCCCAATTTAAGTAATTACAAATAAGGTTAATTAGTGTCCTATAGATGCTGAAATGACAGTGTAGATGTAAATTTAAACGTGTCTTAAGTGGTGTTGAAGCATGGAAATTTAAGTATACCTTAGAAGTATAAATCTCTAATATAGGGCAAGAAACAATCTTAGTATTATTTACAGAATCTGTTGCTGCGGGTACAATAATAGACTTGTCAGCTAAAAAGTAAAGGAGAATATAGTCAACATTATTTTGACCTAACAGATGTTCTTGTAGAGCATAATCAATCCAAATAGCATAGTTAAAATAACTGAAAAACCTTTGATTAGCCGGATAAATTCGAGAAGACCCATCCTCCTTGCGACAAAAGATGTTCCCGCCCCCAATCCATAGGAACTTGACTATTTTGTCTCTTCTGGGATCCAGGCCAATAGCGTAGATTTTCTAGTTCAAAGATGACAGGGCCTCGCCTAGATAAAAAGGACGTTCATCTTTTCTCGAAAATCCGAGGTTATGAGTAGAGAAATCTCTAAGAACCTTCCGTCTCTCAATGAATTCGTCTCGCAGATGCTGATATTTTGACCACATATTTGCTCACAAAAGAAGCTTTAAGAGCCTTAGATATCGAGTCCATGGTAGTAAAAAGATCTTCGTTGGGTTTCATACGGAAGCTATGAATTTCCCAAAGTAGTTTGAAGCGCCACCTGCTCATTTACGTTAAGCGCATGCTCAATAGTAGCCACTTTCAGTTTCAAATCATCGGCATCCTTTTTAATCTTAGTTATATCCTCCACCATTTCTGAGTCTACTTCTTGCAATATGTACTCCCTGTTTTCCCTTGAGAAAATGCGTGATGTCTACAAAAAATCGTTGGATTCAAGTGCCGAACGCTGCTTTGGAATGAAAAACAGGGAACGAATAATGCAAGATGACAATTACATCAACCACCGCAGCAAGTTGTGCACAGTAGGGTGGTTCTTATTTATACTTGGTGGATTTTTTTTCTCGAATTTCTCTGCTCTCACCCCCCAGTTTTGTTTGAATGCCCAAAAAAAAAATCTCCAAATTTAAACAAAATCGGTTAATATTTAGGGGTCGCGCAAAGACCATGAAGTTTCCCATTGATTTAACATGGGAAAAAGTCAGCTCTTTGTAAATCTAATATTTAAACGCGATAATATGTTACAAATAATTCCGTGTTTTAATATATTGTTCAGAACTCATCAGAGCATAAGAATCAATCATGAATTTTGATGTTGAATAATTTTTAGCCACTCTTATGGGTCCCCAAAGAAAACCCCATAAGTGACAAATGTGAATTTTACGTAATATTGCGGTTTATTGACGCTTTTAAAAGTTAAAAAAAAATAAATAATCATTGATCAGTAATTTACGAATATTCAGTCATTTGTTAACTAATATTCAATTGTTCAAACAATTTTTAATTTGTTTAAATATTTGTTTTTTTCAGTTAACTCGCGAAATAAACGTATTTTCTATTCTTTATGAGTTATTTAATCGATAATAACAATAAAATAATTTGTTTAAATAATTTTACAATTATTTAAATAATACGTGTTTGTTCAATAATATATTTTACCTAAAAAAACAGGCGAAACCTTTTATATCACTGAATTTTCGACAAATTTTAATATTTTTAAGTACTAATTTGTTTATTATGAATAATTGTGGATGTTTAAACACATTGAAATTTTTTAAACAATTTTTTTGTTTGAATATTTTTGTGTGCTATTTTTCGAAATCTGAAATATTTTTATGTTCTACTTTGCTTTTTAAGAATACTCTTAAATGTGTAAACAAATTAAAAATTGTTTAAACAATCGAATATTATTTAACAAATGACTGGGTATTCGTAAATTACTAATCAATGATTATTTATTTTTAAAAAAACTTTTAAAAGCGTCAATAAACCGCAATATTACGTAAAATTCACATTTGTCACTTATGGGGTTTTCTTTGGGGACCCACAAGAGTGGCTTAAAATTATTCAACCTCAAAATTTATGATTGATTCTTATTCTCTGACAAATTCTGAACAATATACTAAAACACATAGTTATTTGTAACATATTATCAGGTTTAAATATTAGATTTACAAAAAGCTGACTTTTTCCCATGTTAAGTCAATGGAAAACTTCATGGTCTTTGCGCGACCCCTAAATATTAACCGATTTTGCTCAAATTTGGAGATTTTTTTTGGGCATCCAAACAAAACTGGGAGGTGAGAGCAGAGAAATTCGAAAAGTGAAAAATAAGGGCCACCCTAGTGCACAGTCTGGAAGACCCAAGCGAGCGTGAAAACGCTCGAGTGGCCCTCACAGTCCCCGGACGCGAATTCGATTGAAATCGTATGTTCGTATGTGACGCGAATGCTTCGGGGAAAGGCTTTTATGCAAAACCGGACGGTTTTCGTATCGTTACGTACGCGTTTATAGGAAGCAAAGTATTCTTTTGTCGGAGAGGGATGGGAGAGGGGATTTTTACCGGCCTCGGCCGTAAAAGTATACTTTGGTCTTTACTCGCTGCCATGCTCGCTACTTTCTTTTAAGTGACGCATGCGCGCCACATGTCACTGATGTTTGTAGCTTTGTGGTACAATGTTGTGTAGTTGTTCCAAAATGGCAGTAACAGCTCGTTAGTCGTTAGCTCGTTAGTCACTCTGATCATTGGAAATTCCATTGTTCTTAAAAAAATTGTTGTTCTACTGTGTCGCGATGACAAACAAGGAGTTTATTTCGTGTACACCGCCTCACTTACAAGAAAACGCGGAAAATGCGACCGCGGACTTGTTACCAGCTAAATCTAAGGATAAATATGAAGCAGTGTACATGGCATTTTGTAAATGGCGATCGGACAATCAAACGACGTCGTGCTCCGAGAATGTTCTGCTAGCTTACTTTAAAATGCAAAATGAGTCAAGAAAACCATCAAGTTTGTGGTCCATTTTTTCTATGTTGAAAAAAAACTCTCCTTTTGAAAGAGAAGCAAGATATCAGCACGTATGGAACCTTGACAGCTTACGTAAAAAAGAAATCCGTTGGATTCGAACCAATAAAATCAGCTGTATTCAGCAAAGCCGAAGTTACTCGCTTCTTATCGACAGCACCAGACATCGATTATCTAGCTATGAAGGTAAGAACTTGCAAAAATACTTAAATGCATCCTCTTATTCACACACCCACTCAAACACCCGGATATATTTAGTTAAAAATTTATTAATCCTACGTAAATTAAAAACTGTGGAAAAAAACCTGTCTAAACTAAATTGCTCTTGTGGTAAACTTTCATATGCCATTAAGTAAAATAAAGAAATCATTAAAAATAAAATATTTATTCAAAATTCGTATTTTCTTACCGAGGGAGAGAAAAACACACAAGCCGAAAAAATGGATGTAATAATAAAACTTAAATAAATTACAGGTTGCTTTAGTCATCGGAATCATGGGAGCGTGTAGGAGTCAGGAACTAACTGACATAAAAATTGATCATCTGAAGGAGGAAGGAAAACTAATTGTGATTACTTTGCCAAAAACGAAAACCAACAAGAGACGGACTTTTGTCATCGCTGAGGAATTTATCGACGTCGTGAAAAAATACAAAAATCTTCGTCCTCCGAAAACGTGTCTCGATCGTTTTTTTTAAGCTACAAAAAAGGCACTTGTAGAAATCAAGTAATTGGCAAACACACTATTGCGGCAATGCCTAAATTGATTGCTTTATATTTAAAGTTAGAAAACCCGAACACGTACACGGGTCATTGTTATAGGCGTACCGCTGCTACTATTTTCGCAAATGAAGGGGGTAATATGATAGATCTGAAAGAATTGGGGGGCTGGCAGTCAGACAAAGTTGCTCAAGGATACGTCCAAGACTCCGTTTATAATAAAACTAAAATTAGTAGTGTTTTGACGTCCGCGTTAAATTTACCAGAAACGACAAAATGTGAAACTTTAACTTCTGTAACTCATGAAACAATTGACTGCGAAAACGAAACTCGTGAAAAAACTATTGTAAGGTCCTCATCTCAAACACAATACCGCCAAAAGTTAACAAAATGGTTTTTAACAATTGTGTTGTAAACATAAACAATTACCAAAGTAAGTAAAGTAAGATTTTAAATACGTAAATAATGTAAGACATTATTCTGCGGCTCATACATTAAACATTACGTATCTATAAATTTTGTTAAGCTAAATTAAGCGAGTTTTTGGTACTTACAAGTATTTAATAAAAATAATACCTTTTCATCATGTGAGAAGGTATTGCAGGTGTATTTATGTGAAAAATGACTTTCTTAAATGTTATCAAAAAATATCCATACATTCCTATTCCTCAGTTTACCCATAAAAACTACAAATTTCCATCTCTTTCCAATCTTTCACTTCTTCATCTTTCTCATTCAACCTCATTCAATATTTTCACGGTGGCAGCAAGAGTCAATTTTTCAATCTCCCTGAAATTTCCCTGACTTTTCCTTAACTTTCAGCCAAATTCCTCTGACATAAATTTAAAATAATTTAATATTCTTTTCATAACTCAGTCATAAAAATGGCGTGATTCGTGCCTCTATAGGCAATAATTATTCAATAAGTATGTAGCTATGAAGGTAAGAACTTGTAAAGAAATTCTTTTGAAGTGGTGTTTCTTTCCTTTACGGGGGGCTCCGCCCCCGAACCCCCCGCCGGGGCTCAGCCCCTGGCCCCCGCAGGGTCTCAGCCCCTGGACCCTCTAGTCCCCTACACTCACATACGAAAACCATTCCATTTTGCATAAAACATCGTGTGTCACTCCCAGCAAACCTTTGACGTCCTCAGCCAATGTGTACAGTACTCGGCTATGCGCGCGCCTTCGGCGCGCGCATGTACGCCTCGGACGTCAAAACCGTGGTTTGCTGCGTCGTGACACAATATACTATAGGAACATTGGCCTAGCTGTCTCGTCAAATTCGCATGTCTCTAAGATGCCAGGCAATCATTGATGTCAACAGAGATTGGACGATATACTAAGGTGATTGCGTCGTTGTTCGGATCTAGCAAAATGTATTGATGTGAAGAGAATTCGTCTTAATGCATTTTTCTAAGAATACTAGGAGGCATGTTCTTACTTGACAGACTGTATACCGACACTGGAGGACTGTTTGTCATCACGTTCAGGGATCATGCCCAACTTTGAACCTCATTGACATTTTGTAGTTTAGGTCGAGAGAAGGATACTTTTTCGTTGGATCATGCCCAAACCTGTGCCTCTTTGATATTTTGTAGATTAGGTCCACCTGATCGATAATATACATGTCTGAAGGTCAACAGGAGAGTATTTTTTCGTTGGCGTTGCGTCTAAAGTAGCTTTTCATGTATGCTAACAGAGATATACCGACACTGGAGAACTGTTTGGCGTCACGCTCAGGGATCATGCCCAACTCTGTGCCTCTTTGATTTTTTTATAGATTAGGCCCACCTGATCAATAGTATACGTGTTTGAAGGTCGACAAAAGAATACTTCTTCGTTGGTGTTGCGTCCAAAGTAGCTTTTCATGTATACTAATAGAGATATACTGTGGCTGGAGGACTGTTTGGCGCCACGCTCAGGGATCATGTCCAACTCTGTTCCTCTTTGACATTTTTAATTTAGGACCCCCCGATCCAAATGGTTCATGACAAAAAGTTGTGAAAGTAACAGATTCTCATCTATGTTGCGTCAAGTATCGTCTCGCCACATGTTGAGCGGGCATTCTGCGATACTTACTCTCACCGCAGTTATTCTGGATTAGGAATTCTTTGTAGCGGTCTGTTGGCAGCGTCAATTATCATGTGTGATGGAGTAGAGTGGATGGATAGCGTATATGTGACGTGCGCCGAAGAAAGGGGGCTTACTCTAAAAAAATCGAAATCGAGGTTTTTACACCTTTCGATCGTTGTTGAGTTGCTCTTTTTAAGGAAACCATCGAAAAAAATTTGCGAGCGTTATTCTTGCTAATAGTTGAGTTGATACGTACCCGAGAAATCGTGCTTTCGCTCGAGAGCTCGAGATCCCATGAAACACCTCCCACCACTCACCACTACATCTCCGCTTCTCATTTAAACCCCGTCCGTGAGCAGCGCCGCTATATGCGTGAGAATGTAGTGGCAAGTGGAGAGGGAAGATTCCCTTAGTCTTCCCTCTCCTAAAAGTCGCGTCTATCGGGTCGACTTCCTCCGCTCGTCCTGAAAAATCTCGCTTTCCAGAGTAAGCCCCCTTTCTTCGGCGCACGTCACATATTATGTTCATGTCGTGCATATCCCATGTATCACAATACTCTTGCCACGTGTGCAGAAGTTCCCAAACTTTGAGCACCCGCTTTGCACGTACAATAATACCCTTGAAATGAATCGTCAACACAGGCTCATCCTCATCTGTTGGTACGTATGCAGTCCAAAGTATGTGCCGAGTTGCGTTTCTGAATCGTGAATATATTCGAACTCTGAACAGTCTCGGCGAGGAAACTTATGCACGTGTTGAGCATGCAGCTGAAACCATCGTTGACCACCGCTTGCCTGCAGATTTTCCACTTCTACTAGTGCTTGGACAATGTTCACTTCATGCGCTCTAGTGCTTATTGGCTAGACGCCAATACAGCATTAACTCCTACCATTTCAATAGGCAGATGGTACCAATTAATTAGTCCTACAGCGATGCGATAGAAGTCGCCGAGGTGGGACGCATTTTGCACTGGAATTGTATGATCGAAGAATTTGAAGACAGTTTTGATGTGGCCATTTCTGGCCTACACTACCATCTGGTATTCGTTATAAAACTTGATTCGTACCCCTCCTCTATATAGAATTGTCGGTGTTCAGTTTGTAGAGTTGTCGGCATCTTCCACGAAACTCCTAGATGCTTTAATAAAGCAGCATCGTTGTTTCGATAGTCTGAGAAGTATGGTCCATGAATGTCCAATATGTGCGCATATGGTGCTACAATTATAGCAGGTTTCACTAAATGCCGGCCCTTGTGAATGCAGCAGAACTGTCGCAGACTGCGAAAGTTACTACTCTTATGGATGTAAGTGCCGTCGATGTATGCAATTATTATACGGGCATGAGGCTCTGGATTGTTTAATTGAGCCGCTGGATAGTTTAAGGGCATACCAAATTCACATGGCCGTTTCGGTTGACCGCTGTTGTCTCTAAAATCGATTTTAAAATAGTATATTACGACCCAAGGCTAGAAAGCCAGGTCATCCAATATTTCTGTCCGTGGTTCGTATATTATTTTTCTTCATCCCCAGCAGAAAGTACGTTCAATAATTAATGTTAATTAATAAAATGCGTTGTCGGCTGCTAGCTCGCACTTGGCTATATCTATATCTACCCTTTTTCTTTTGTTGCCTGCATCAGCAGGCGCTCCCGGACACCTCGTAGCGCCGCTGCTGCTCTCGGGCAGCTGAGCGGAAGCATGGGATTTTGTTGCCCGCCCGAGGTGTTGCTGGTCGGGGCGGGTATCAAAAACACATATAAAAAGTATTGAAGCATATTCAACAAGAAACTTTAATGTAAAAAGTAATTAAAAGTGTAATAAAATATAAAATTAATTGATGTTAAGTCTTTTTTGTCTAGTAGTCAAAAGTCAATATTTTTTAATATTGATGTTTAATTTTTAAGTTGTGAAAAAATTGTCTCTAGCTCCGCTGGGATCCAAACACAGTAGACAAAAAACTCTTCACATCAATTTATTTAATTCACTTATCTGGTCGACAAACATAACATACAAAAAAGTAATAACATATAATTAAAAATATAGTATGTATGTATATTTATCATACTCTCTCCCTTTTACGGGTTCGAGAGTCTTCAAAAAACCATTACAATGCTTCTCCTCACAAACTTGTTAACCTAACTTAACCTACTCCCGAAACGGAAGCCCTACCTCTAGACTACTTCATCCTCTTTCCTATGCTACAGTCACAAAAAATCTCATTACCCTAACTGTCATACTGTGCAATTACAACTTCCAAACCTCAGCTTATTGTCTCTACCTCCTTTCCCTTTCTTCGCTCTCTTATCTTTACCTTTCACATCTAGCAGTAATAACAAATTTTCTCCTAATCTGTCAAAAAACAAATATTTTTCCTTCCTTACCGCTTTTCACTCCCAGATGTACATCACATCCTATCCCACACTTCGATCCATTCCCATTCCACACATACTCTCACAATAACCACCAACCACCTTGCTCTGCTTTTCACTTAAACTTTTTTACCATTCTCTGCTTCTTTCTTCTCTTCTTTTCCTAGTGATCCTCTTCTTTCTTCTCTAGCCGAATCACCTCCATTCTGCCTTCCTTCTCGTTCCATTTCCATATTTTACTCTACTTTTACTTTCATATATTTTAGCTTCACCTCGGTGCCTGCCCGTTCCAGCCTCTCCGTCTCTCTTCGAAGCCAATCTTCCACCAACTCGTCTCTCTCCGTCCAATCTTCCTCAATCCAAATACCAGAGTTCTTGAGTAGTTCCAGTAGCTCCGTTTTGTTTTCCGCTGACATTCAAGTTTCTCCTTCTCGCCGCTCTGTCCTCCTTCTCCACGACCCACTCTTCGTTCGTCAAAGCCCTTGGCGATTTCTTCCAGGTGCTCTCATTTTCCTCCGTCTGGCAACTCGCATCTTTCACCTTTGTCTCACTTCCCCTTGTAGACTGCTCTCCCTCTTTCCTTGGCTCTGCTAAGTTCGTCTTCTCCATAACTCCTTCGATCTTCTCATTGAGCCCCTGGATGCTTATACATATCTTTACCATCTCCTCCAGTAACATATCCCTTTCTCTCTTGTTCTGAAGGTTCGCTCGTTCCCTCTCTTTCTCCCATTCCACTTTTATTACCTCCTACCAAGCCTCCATCTTCCTTTTCCTTTTCTCTCCGTCACCACTCATCTCGCTGTTCGGCTGCTGCTAACAATACTGTCTCTCTGCACACTTTCTCACTCTTCCTGCCCGCTGTGACTTCTCTTTCACTCTCTCTTCTTCTCAACCGCTGCAATCACCGCTGTAGTCAAGCTACCTTCTCGTCACAGATGACGCTCTCTCCACACAAGCCCTCAGCGCCACCTCTCCTTGTCCTTCCGGTTCGACCCCTAACCTCCAAACTGACACGTGCTAATTTTTACTTTGTTCCTTGCATCTTCTCCACGGATTCCACATCCACACATTCACTTCCACCTTTTTCCAACCACTTCCTCTCCTTTTTCTTCACTTCACTAGTACACTACTACTCTCATTACCGTCTTTATCCTGCCAAAATGCTTCACCGATCTCACGCACGTCTATTCGTCTCCATACCCGAACCGGAAGTCTAATTAAAAATATAGTTGTAAGTAAAAAGATGTTTAACATTTACACGTACAAGTTAAATTTTATTAATGCAATAATAGTAACCAGGGTGTCTAGCGGACCGGGAAACCGGGAACTTCATCTACAGCTGCAAGGTTCCTTCTTATGCTTATCCTAAGTACCGATTTATGTAATTTTTGACATTCTCCTAATGAGAAGATATTGGTTTTATGTAAAATTGGTCTTAGTCGGTTTTCACCAAATCTCCACGTTTTGAGACCCACTAAGTCAGAAAAAAAAACGATTTTTACGAAGGTAAAATCTGTCTGTAATCTGTCTGTATTCTGTAGTCTGTCTGCAGTCAGGGTGTCTAGCGGACCGGGAAACCGGGAAAAACACATGAATTTTATTGGACTGTGAAAAAACCGGGAAACCCCCGGGAATTTGGTTTAGAACCGGGAATTTTTTGTATTTGAACGAAAAATCGACTTTTTTCTACTTTATTTTTTGATCCCATTTCCACTTTATCTACAGTCGCAAGGTTCCTTCTTATGCTTATCCTAAGTACCGATTCATTTCATTTTTGAGACATTCTCATCCTAATGAGAAGATAAAAAGTCAGAAAAAAAAAACGATTTCTACGAAGGTAAAATCTGTCTGTAAATCTGTCTGTAGTCTGTAGTCTGAATAAAAAACTATTGACACCGTCATTTAGGATATCTATTAGAGTTGAAAGAAAAAAATTAATAAAAATTTTTTATTTGAATTTTTGTCGCCCATAAGCGATTCAAAATTATTTTTGTATTTTAAGATAATTTACTTGATTATGTTATGTGTTAATTGTCAAAAATATGTGTTACTTACATATTTGCCTCACCGTTTTTACTAGAATGTTTGGAAAATGACCAGTGGCGGATCAAGACATTTTGCTGCCGAAGGCAGTTGCCGAATTGCCACCCCCTGACCCCTTCATAGTTTTTTCAAATGATTAAATAAGTGTTCATCAGAAGCGGACAATATTGATAAAGGGATAGAATTAATATGCCGTTCCTTTGTTATCAAATAATTTTGTTGATAATTATGATTATTATGAGTATTTAATCATCTTAAATCAACGCTGGAAGTTTTGCCGCCCCTACAAAGTTGCCGCCCTAGGCAGCTGCCTACGTTGCCTGTTCGGTAGATCCGCCACTGAAAATCACGGCGAGATATGAAAAATGCCAAAAGAACAAAATTGTTCCTTGGAAAAAATGCTACAAAAATACCCCCTTGCTATTTTGAATCTCGCTTGGTTTTTTTGTTGTTTGAAAAGCTGACTTTTCGATTTTAACAGGTAAAAATTGGTTTTTGAGTTTTATATAAGGGAAAAATTTAGGACAGGTAAAGTTTTATTTGATAGAAACTAGGATAGTTTTTTATTCTTAAAAATCCACTATTTATATTTGATTATGATTCAAAAAAGTTTTTCAGCAAAATGTATAATAACACAGGCCGACAAAAATGACATCTTTTCTGCACCCAAAGACCGGACTATGTGATACCGAAGGATTTTGGTATCCTAAAACCGAATCCGTTATTCAAATTTTTCCTATACGTCAGCGTTTTGAGATATCCTAACCCAAAAGTGCAAAAATGGTTGTTTTTAGCCATATTTGAGGCAATATACCAGATTCAGCAATTTTTTCCCCAAAAACTGCTAACGTCATAATTTAGTACTTTTTTTTTTACCTTCCATTTACAATTTCAATCATTTCAAACCGATTTTTTTTCTTCGAGATATGCCACACTATCCATTTCAGTTTCTCTTCGCCTTCTTTGATAGTTTTTCATTGTGGAACTGAAATGGTTAATGTGCGATATCTCAAAGAAAAAAAATCCGTTCGGGATGATGGAAAATGATGATGGAGGATAAAAAGAAGTATTAAACGACGGCGTTAGCAGTATTTAGAGAAAGAATTGGCTGATCATGTTATATTGCCTTAAATATGGTGAAAAATAGTCATTTTTGCACTTTTAGGTTAGGATATCTGAAAAATCGGACGTATAGAAAAAGTTTAGACAACGGATTCGTTTTTAGAAGACCAAAATCCTTCGGGGTCACATATTCCGGTCTTTGGGTACAAATTTTGTCGGTCTGTGTAATTTCTGATTTTATAAAACTCTCTAATCACACAAATAATCATTAACTGATCAGATAATAAATTATATGATTAAAGATTTTCGAAGTCAGAAATAATTATACTTGTCATTAAAACACTTTTTGTATTCATAGACAGTCAGCTTTTGGCGTTAGGAAAGTCATTATTTTAATTTTATAATGGCAATAATTAGAGAACGGTTTTATTGAAGATCATGCCGAATGTAAATCTCTAACTATTACAAAAAAGCAATAATTTTCAATTGCCTATAGACGTCAGAAACTTAAATAAGTTTTGTTGAATTTTTTCTTATGACTTTAATAGATGTCCTAAATCATGGTTCAAACAATTTCCGTTTCATTTGTTGAAATGAATAAAAAAATTGATTTAAAGATGAAGATAATTTTTCAAACTTTTTGTTGTTTTTTACTTGAACATTTTTGAGGCAGAACTTAGAATAATCCGATTGAATCCTTCTAAGGGTCAAATTTCATTATTTGACTTACATTTTCAAAAAAATCGAAAAGTGTTTACGCTTTACAAGAGAATCTTTTTTTGGACCACGCTACCTAGCCATCATCGGTCATTCTTATCGAAATCTAACTGGGCCTCTTTTCTCCTCAAAAAACAGAATGAAAACTAGGGCTGAGTAAAAAACATCATTGAAATTAGCTTTGGGCATTGCAAAATAGTTGTAGTATCGCATCAGTATAATGATAACCTTTTCTGTCAGTTTTGTGTGTATAATCTTTTTCCCCACATATACATCAATTTTTTTTTAATTTTCCATATTTAAAGAGCATGTTTAATAGGCGCATAAATTATGGCGAATTTTTGTCCTTGCAATTTTCGCTAAGAATCAAAATATAAAAATAAATTTTTGATCAAGCTGCAATTTTTGAAATACGAAGAAAAAAAGCAGCGGCTATCAGTAGGTCAAGTTATTTTCCAATTTGTGATTCATGACGGTAAATACGTCAAAATAAATCAATTATAAAGTTTATCCACTTGATACATAATGCGAATGTAATAAAAAGGATTCTGTATACACTCAACTCCCGATAAAAGAACCCCCAGCTTACGAATTCCTAGAACTGCTGGCGTGTATACTCACGCCAGCCAGTGCCGTGCCAGTGCCAAGGCCAGTGTGAATCGTCCTCGAAACCGTTCTTCAATCGGGAGTTGAGTGTAGTTGACTATACAAATTTAACGCTTTTGTGTGACAATAAATTGTTTTAATTTCTAAAGTCATTTGTTCAAAGTGTGTCGATCATCGCATTTTGTTATTCATAGTATGAAAAGTTTTTTTAAACAGAATTGCAAGATAAAAGGTTTAGAACGGTCGATTTATGTAAAATTGTTACAAAAGAATGAATTTTGTACTCACAAGGGGACCTTTAGGTCTGTTTTTTTTGTTTGAATTGATACTTTCCTCAATGAAAGGTACGTACCAGAGATTTTCTGAGAAAAATCATGAAAACGCAATTTTGACCCATTTACGAGAGGTAGCTCCCTGGTAGAGTGCGGCTGATAGCCGCAAGGTTGCGCGTTCGATTCTCACTATCTATTTTTTTTATGCATCAAAATGCTTTTTTTCCATTTTTGAATAACATTTGATAAAATTATATCATTTAATGATTATTTATTCCTTATTTTCAATGAAGACTCTGTTAATCGTATCTTTATTACCACTCGTTTTGACAACTGTGCATATCATTAAAATTCTTTATTATTCAATAGTTTCTAGTATCTATATCATTAAATTAAAGCAGGAACAAAGTACGAAAAAAGTAAAAAAATACACTTTCAAGACATTTCTGATTCTTGTTAGTAAATATCTATGAAATGAGTCTTTACTTCCACTGGCATTTCGTATTTATTATTTGAATTTTTATTTGAAATACTTCGTTCCAACTTTAATTTAATAATATAGATAATAAAAATAAGGAATAAATAATCATTAAATGATATACTTTTATCAAATGTTATTCAAAAATGGAATAAAAAAGTATTTTAATGGATAAAAAAAAGTATAGATAGCGAGAATCGAACGCGCACTCATCAGCCGAGCACTCTACCAGGAAGCTACCGACTCTTCGATATACTTTTACACCGGCTCAATGACCATCCGTTTTGCAATTTTTGAAATGAATTTTGGTCGTAAACGGGTCAAAATGGCGTCTTCATGATTTTTCTCAGAAAACCTCTGGTAGGTACCTTTCATTGAGGGAAGTATCAATTCAAACAAAAAAAAGCAGACCTAAAGGTCCCCTTCTCAGTTTACGATTCCTGAGTAATGAAAAATCCTAATGTTATGCTACCAGGCTCTTCAAGTGCTCTAACCTATAACAAATGATACACAGTTTCTAAAATGAGTTCGTGGACCTTTGAATTTATGTGACCGTCCGCGAAAAAAGGGACCTAACACGCGGTAGCTTCATTTTACAGGACTCCATGAGTGGTCCTCTCTTTGCATTTTAAGAAAAATTTGACTTTCAGATATAGAAATAATATTTAGATTATGAAAGAGAAAATAATAAACTTTCAATTCATTTAAAAAACTAAAAATCTATTATTTTTACATTAGGTCCTTTTCTTCGCGGACGGCCACATATGGAGCCAGTGGGGCAGACGCAGTGGCTATTGCAGATAAGTTCGCGGGAGGTGGAGGGGATTTATTTCCATGGGTGTGATAGGGTCACCATCTACGGGGAACCGTTGCAACAACGCGTGAGCCTATCATGTTCTCGGCTGCCTGTAGATGGTGGCTCTACTTCCCCGTAACCGATTGTGCGTTCCCCGTACGCATGTTACTCTCGGTCGATCTAAGTCATAGGTCCATGAATGAGTTGTGTTCAAAACTCTAATTTCAACATTGGCCGCACACGTTCAAGCATGGTTGAGAATGCCTGGACAACGTCTATTTATATATTAATTATATTTCATTGCCCGGGATCTGTGGTCATTGTCGACAATACCCGATTTAACAGATACAGATGTAGCAGATATATAAGATGACTTTGGCCGTGTACTGACATCCTTAATCACAGTGCAATATTATTTTGACTAGATCGTGCGTGGCGTTCAGTGGAAAAAACAGGATTCTTGGCGTGGCAGCCAAGAATCAGACGGTGACCAACATGAAGAACACGATTTATAATTTTAAGCGACTGTTGGGTAGGAAGCATAATGATCCCTTTGCGCAGCGAGAATTACAAGCTCTGCCTTTCAAGACTTCTCAACAAGCGGATGGAAATATTGGAATACATGTAAGTTTTCTTTTTTTCACTTTTAATAGAAACCAAGTGAGAACAGAAATTAACCTCTATTTAAAGAAAGTTGTATATTTTAATACAAGAGGCCAAACGGGCGTTTATCTCACTGAGAGTATAAAAGCGAAGCACGAAACTGAGTCTAGCACGATGTTCATGCTGCTACTTGACACGAGCAGTCAGCAAATCGCGCGTGAGGTCTCGAATCTCGAAGGTCTGTATTTTGCTTTTCATTTTTTCGGCAAAGAATCCAAAACATTGTTGTATGCTTCGTCAATGTTTTATTGTATACCATTGGAATTTTGAACGCCATTTTCGTCAAAGAAATCGCTAAACACGATGTTAAATAGTGACGGTTTACGATGCCAGACGGAAATCGATGTACAAAACGCAGCAAAATGTTTTGCTAACCGTTGAAAGCATTTTTCTTATCAATGAAAACCTTTTACTCACCAACGTTAGGGATTTTGCTCATCGTCTTTGAGTCCGGAAGCTGACGAAATAATTCATGTATCATTTTCTACCGGTTGAAACTTTTCATACCGTCTATTTTTCATCTAAAACTTACCTCCAGTTGCAGCATATTTATTTGTGCCATTTAAATTCTTAAAAAATGGATGACTTTTGCATGATTTTCTACCGTCTAGCTGTTTGAGGACTAGTTATTTTCAATAAAAAAACTCTCGAAAATCGACTTAGCCAGACGTTTGTCTAGTTGCAAGATGGTGCCAGAGGAATACAAAATTGTCCATGGTGTGGTGGGGTGGTGCACTGTGGGCCAGGAGGCCACTTATTTTGGCCAAAATTCAAGATT
>CAKNXH010060341.1:30081-47129 GCA_932178445.1 Andricus quercusramuli
TTCAAGTTGGTTTTTGGCCGAAATAAGTGGCCTCCTGGCCCACTGTGTGGTGGTGTGTTTCTACCGTCTGGCTGTATGAGGACCAGTTATTTTCTATTGAAAAACACTAAATCCACTTGTCGGACGTTTTGTCCGGTTGCAAGATAGCGCTACTGTCCTCAGTCTGCCAAAAAGTTTTTTGGACAAAAATTGCTCGACTGTGCAATTTTTAACGGATTTTTATTTATTTTTTAAATAACTAAGGCTTCCAGGTGTCGTGCATCTGCTAATTTTTGATTTTAGCTAAAGCCAAATTTTTCATTTATCAAGAAATGATTTTTTTTTATATAACTTTTCAAGTGTGCTACTGTTCTGAAGATTTTCAAGTTCAATAAAAAAGGGCCTAAATCAGTAGACTTAATTAATTATATATAATTAAATTTAAATTAAAATTATATTAAATTAAATATATATAATTAATTCGTGAATAATTTATAATGTGTTGAAGTAAGAACAAAAAATTGTTTTTTATGTTATAAACAAGTCAGTGAACAAGTGTTATTTTTCGTGATTTGCAATGATTAGTTTTTGTTTTTGAAAATAATATCTTTTGCTAAATTTTTATCGAAGAATAAACTGAAAATGTCTTTTTAATGACTCCTCGTTGACATATTATGTGATTTGACTATTTTTTATTTACTTAAACAATTTTTAATAAAAAAATCCCATGTTTGCCATTCTTCCATGAATACTCAATTTTTTATACGAATTCGACTTGAAACTTCTTGCATTTTTTATAAACAAATGCACATTTCGGCCTTTTTCTCATGACCAGTCTCATTTTTTTAAGGTATCAACTTTTACGTAATTTGTGGATATGGTGGATAAAATATAAAATATGTTATCAATGCTGAAGAAGAGTTTTAATGTATGAAATAATATGTATCGTTATTAAATAATGGGTGTTTTCAGGTAAAATACTTGGGAGAAGAACATATATTTTCACCGGAACAAATTACAGCGATGCTGTTTACAAAATTGAAGGAGATATCTGAAACTGCTCTGCAGACAGTTGTTAATGACTGTGTGATATCTGTTCCTTCCTATTATACGCAAGCTGAAAGGCAAGCTCTTCTCGATGCTGCTAAAATAGCAGGCCTAAATGTTTTACGATTGTTTAATGAAACTTCTGCGACGGCTCTGTGTTATGGTATTTATAAACAAGATTTACCAGCCGTGGAAGCATCGCCGAGAAATGTTGTCTTTGTAGACTGTGGTTACGCTAGTCTTCAAGTATGCATATGTGCGTTTCATAAAGGCAAGCTAAAGGTGAGTGTTCTGAGCATTTAAAATATAGAAACTATACTCAATTATTGCATTACTATTTTGCGTCAAGCATTAAAAAGTACGGTAACTGTATTTCAGTTTTGCATTACTTTTTTATGAACTTACGCTATAAACAATTTTTTTTAAACAATCCTAGTTTTCTGCCATATCATGTTCATTCTGTAAGCAGATTGCGAAAAATGTCCCTTAAAAGAATAAAAACCTCTCCAAATAACACCGTTTTCAAAGAAATTAGGCTTATTTTAGGACTAAGACAAATTATTCTTAAAAACAGTATTCACTAAAATCACAACGAAAACAGACCAACTATAACGAAAACAAGAATGCTAAGTATAATAACTAATAGTTACAGTTAAAGCGTAAGATACTCCTAGCAGCCGTGCAAATGAGATAAAGCGTATCTGCAGTTCGGGTAAGTCATCCGTCACTTTTACAAATCTTTAAAATAGTGCGCAAATATCCATGATTCTGATGGTGTTTATTCAATATTCATTTTGCATAATAATTTTGAAGAAGGTTGAGGTCGATTGATGTTGTCAAAAATAGGGGTTACCCATTAAAAAAACAAGGTTGACCTTGAAATAACCTTGAAGATTAAGCCCAAAGTAAAATTCAAGATCACAACTGGATTCCTCGTTAAAAGTTACTCCAAGAATGACCTCGACGTTTTTCGTAAACACCTGAGCCGCAGCAATACAGATTGGACCCGCCCCATACCTGGGTCAAGCCTAATAACCTTCACCTGAAGTTCAAGGTCACCCTTGACCCATGACCTGAGTACATGTTTGGACGTAAAGTTTCTCGCTCTTTCGATTGCCGTTGTCAAAAATGAGGGTTCTAACTTTTTAAAAAACAAAGTTAACCTTGAAATATCCTTGAAGGGCAAGCTCAAGGTCAAATTCAAGGCCACTACTGGATTCCTCGTTAAAAGTTAGTCCAAGAATGACCTCGACCTTTTTCGTAAACACCTGAGCCGAAGCAGTGCAGATTGGACCCGACCCATACCTGGGTCAAGCCAAAAAACCTTCAGCTGAAGCTCAAGGTCATCCTTGATCCATGACCTAAATACAGGTTTGGACGTAAAATTTCCCGTTCTTTCGATTGCGGTTGTCAAAAATAAGGGTTCCCATTTAAAAAAAAAACGAAGTTGACCTTGAAATAACCTTGAAGGTCAAGCTCAGGGTCAAATTCAAGGTCACCACTGGATTCTTCGTTAAGAGTTACTTCAAGAATGACCTTGCACTTTTTGAAAAATATTTTACCTGGAAAATTATTATGGTGTTTCGTTACTTTTTGGACACACTGTATGTGACGTGCGCCGAAGAAAGGGGGCTTACTTTAAAAAAATTGAAATCGAGGTTTTTACACCTTTCGATAGTTTTTGAGTTGCTCTTTTTAATAAAATCATCGAAAAAAATTTCCGAGCGTTATTATGGTCACCCAGATAGTATGTGTTCTAGGTACTCAGCGTGTGCATGACACACTCTGCACCTATCACTGGGAACTTTTTGACATAAAATGCGGGCACGGTATGCTAAGGTGGAAATGACACCGTCCAGGCATGCAAAAATAAAACCCTCTGTACCTGAATTGAGCCCTGATTTGAGGAAAGCAAAAGGTTGCTCCTTCGACAAGGTCTGCTTTTCTACATTTCTGTAAAAGTTTCCGTGCGTATGCTTGTCGAGTAGCTCTTGGTGAAATTTTCCAAACTCTGCTTTCTTTACTTTGGCTTTTAGACGTGAAGCATCTAGATGGAGTAATGGACTTTCCTCACTTGTGATGTTGAAATTCAGGCCAAGGGTCTCGGCTGCTTGCTCCGCGGCTTTGTAAAGGAACGCTCCTTCGCCAATCATCTCGTTGTCCCTGACCATCTTTAGGACAGGATCTCTGCCATTCGCGAAACTGACGAATTGATATGCAAGTTTTCATGCATATGCATGATTTTACGTGTGGTAACATCAAGGGCCCTAAGCTCGTTCTTCGTCCATTGAAACACCCCAAACGAGTAGAGTAGAACCGGGACGGCAAGCATGTTAGTCGCAGATACCTTTTTCAACGCCGACAGATTGGAAGACCAAATCTGTCGAAGAAGATGTTTTTATCTGCTTCAGAGAGATTCCTTCACTGAGGTTATGTCCTGAATGCGGCTTTGAGGCACGCTCAGGTATGTATAGGTATCTCCAGTGTTAAGATGTCTAATAACACTTATATCCACAAGCTCAGGGTCCTTGGGAACGCCAGTAATCTTTCCTTTCTTCAGATGAATTTTGGCACACTTGTCCAAACCAAAGTTCATTCCAATCTCTCTGTGTAGTTATTGACGATATTTATAGCAGATTGAAGTTTGCTTTTGCCAGAGGCATAGATCTTCAGGTCATCCATATAAAATACGTGAGTGATCTTATGCTCGCGCTGATTAGTGTCGCCACAGAGGTATCCAGGAGAATTTCGTAGTGTGAGAGATAGAGGCAGAAGTGTGATGCTAAAAAGCAAAGGGCTCATGGTATAACCTTGAAAGACGCCCCTCTGGAAGTTGACGTTGTTCGTTATCAGACGATAATTTCTAGATGAGATAGTAAATCTAGTTTTCCAAAGAGGCATCGATCTCTCTATGCATCTCATTATGTGTGGATGTACCTTCAAGCTTTCCAACAGACAGATGATAAGTCTATGAGAGGTTGAATCGAAAGCTTTCCGGTAGTCAATCCAGGCCATTGACAGGGCGCGCTGATGGGCTGCACCTTCTTTACAGACACACCTGTCAACAATTCCGCACCTAAAAATGAATCTTCATAGTGGAAAAACTCTTGTGTATTTTTTTTCAGATTTTTAAAATAATAGTTGAACGAGCGCATCGTTAATCAAGTTATTATAGACTTTAAGAAAGAAAAACATATAGTTTTCTTCATGTTTGAATTATACATATAAGTTCTTGTAATAAGAATACTGAAATTTGGGACCTTTAATATTCAGGCTACAAGAATGAGCCTAAAAAATGTGTTTATTAAAAAATTAATGAGAAGTAATATTTTTTCAATTACGATTTCCAGGAGCTCATTTTGGGCCATAAATATTGGTTCTTTTAGTTAAAAATTACAATAGTTCTTCATAGAGTCCAAATTTTATAATTCAAAAATGGATCATTTTGAAGTTCAACATCAATAAGATAATTAGCAAAAACAAGAAAAGATTCATCCCTAAAAAGGCGTATAGGGTCCATAAATAACTACACGATGATAGGCGGGGAACATTTTTTAATCCGTTTAAACACTAAACTACACAATGAAACTGTTATACCCAAAGTTATACCATTATCCCATCATGTCCCAGAGGGAAATGAAAGAAATACATATTTGGACCCTAAAATTAAAAATTAAGTCTTATGGTCATGTGAGCGTAACCTCTAATTTGGTTGTTTTTTTTACATTTTTTCAAAATCAACTTACATTCACACGAAACGCGATATCGAGCTTAAAATTTGGAAACTAAATATGAATCACTAAGAAACGCGGCTCTGGTCCTAAATTTTTATAATTATGAAAAAAGCAAGAAAAAATGTGTAAGGAATTTTTTTTACATTATACTTATAACAATTTAGGACCAGATCCGCGTTTCTTAGTGCTTCATATTTAGACTCACAAATTTTCAATTCGATATCGCGTTTCGTGTGACCGTAAGTTGATTTTGAAAAAAATGTAAAAAAAAAAGTTGAGGTTACGCTCACATGGCCTTAATATAGTATATTTATGTAATTTTTAATTAGAATACTTGTATCATCGAGTAATATTATTTCATTTTCCTAATTAATGAATTATTAATTAAGTAAGTGAATATTAATCCATATCAAGCATAGAAAAAATAAAATATTAGAGAAAATAAATTGTTTAAAAAATGGAATCGTTCAAAAAATAAAATTGTTTACAAAATAAATTACACAGGACCACAAAATGGTTTAGGGAGTCTACTGGGATTCTAATAGGTGTACTTTATGTTTTTGGGGTCGCTGAACACGAATCCGTTCGCAGAATTGAGCCAGCACGTCAGGATTTGCAGTAAAATTAAAAAAATGGTTAAAATGTCTATTTTCTGCATACATTTCGGTCTCAAACTCACAAACCCTAAAACGACGAACCCCAAACCCACAAAACCCAAACCCACAATCCTCAAATATAATACCGATTGAGAAATTGGTATTGTAGGATGTGAGGTTTTCGGGTTTGTGGGTATGGAAATGTGGGTTTGCTGGCAAGTAGAATTTGAAGATTTTAGGTCTGTTAATGTCAAGGTGTTGTTTTGAAGTCTGACTAAAGCTTCCACTTTGATCAAATTTTGTTAGATAAGTTTTCACGATACTATTCCAAGTTTCCATGCCTCTCACGATGAGTTGCTTTTTTAACGTAAGTCCCCTTTCCTCTTACGATGGGGTGCTTTTTTAGCGTGAGTCCTCTTGCCTCTCACAATGGAGTGCTTATTTAGCGTGAATCCCCTTGCCTCTCAAAATGGGGTGCTTGTTTAGCGTGAATCCCCTTGCCTCTCACGATAGGGTGCTTGTTTAGCGTGAGTCCCCTTGCCTCTCACGATGGGGTGCTTGTTTAGCGTGATTCCCCTTACCTCTCATAATGGGGTGCTTGTTCAGCGTAAGTCCCCTTGCCTCTCACGATGGGATGCTTGTTTAGCGTGAGTTCCCTTGCCTCTCACGATGGGGTGTTTGTTTAGAGTGAGTCTCCTTGCCTCTCACGATGGGTGCTTGTTAAGCGTGAGTCTGCTTGCCTCTCACGAAAGGTTGCTTGCTTAGCGTGAGTCCCCTTGCCTCTCACGACGGGTTGCTTTTTTAGCGTGAGTCACTTTGCCTCTCACGATGGGGTGCTTATTCAGCGTGAGTCCTCTTGCCTCTCAGGATGGGGTGCTTGTTTAGCGTGAGTCCACAAGCTCCATTCCCACAAACCCAAAAACGTCACATCCTACAATACCAATTTCTCAATTGGTATTATATTTGAAGTTTGTGGGTTTGGGGTTTGTGGGTATTGGGGTTTGGGGTTCGTGGGTTTAGGGTTTGTGGGTTTGGGACCGAAATGTATAAAGAAAAGCGGGAGTTTCAGCGATTTTTTGAATTTTACTGCAAATCCTGACGTGCTGGCTCAATTCTACGAACGGATTCGTGTACAGCGACCCCAAAAACATAAAGTACACCTATTAGAATCCCAGTAGACTCCCTGAATCATTTTGTGGTCCTGTGTTATTTAACAGAATAAAAATGATAAAAAATATAATGTTCAACAAATTAAAATTGTTGAAGAAATTAAATTGAAAAATGAATGAAATGGTTCAAAAACGGAAGTTGATGATAAAATAAAGTTTTTAAATTTAATTAATTTATTATTAATTGTTTAACTAAATTCAATCATTTATTTGTAACTCGTTAAAGTTTGGCAAAGTTTTCAGTAATTATTCCTAATTTAAAATCCAGTGTAATTTCTACCAAACTTTTTATGAATTACTCTAAAATACATGATTGAATTTATGTAAACAATTAATAATCAATTACTTACATTAAATTTATATAAAAAATAATTTCATTATAACTAGTGAAGTATAAAAAGTATAAACTATTATCATCAATAAAATTTATTCCATCATTTTTATAAATGTATTACGTATTTCTTCAGAATTTTAAATATTGAAAACATTCTCAATAAAATAGAAATACCTAAGAAATCCAAGAAGTAGAACAGGTGAAAAATATAGAAAGGTGGACGCCTAGGTCTTAATAGGCCCCTAGGCCCGTTAACAGTTGCCGAGTTTATGAACTCTGATGAATTTTCTTGGCTAAAATCAGTGAGAAATTACCTGAAGGATAGAGTGCTGCTGTACGACACCAGCGACGGTCTTCAGAAGAAGAAGATTACCGCTGGAGCCGCACAGGGACCTATTCTGGGGCCAGACCTCTGGAATATTTCCTATGACGGTATCCTGCGTATGGAAATGCCGAAGGGCACATCTCTCGTGAGCTATGCAGATGACATTGCGGCGACCATCCCGGCGAGGAACTTGAAAGAAGCGCAAATGAAGCTGAACCAGGTTATGCGCAGTGTGTCGCTGGATGGAAGAGCACGGCCTGAACCTGGCTTTACAGAAGACGGAGATCGTGGTTCTTACGAACCAGATGATTAAAACGCAGCAGGCGGCCAGACATCTCGGTATCCATTTAGATACAAAACTCCCTTTCTGGGTGCACATACGGAAGGCAGCGGATGAGGCAGCCACGATAACGACGAGCCTCAGTAGACAAATGGCGAACGTTGGCGGACCCAAACCGAGCAAACGCCGGTTATGGATGTCGGTCACCACGTCTATCCTGTTGTATGAAGCCGAAATATGGGCGCACGCACTCAGGATAGACAAGTATAGAAGACGCATGGCCGGTGTACAGCGGATGGGAGCGCAGCGAGTCGCCTGCTCCTATCGTACAGTTTCCGAGCCCGCGGTGCTGGTGATCGCAGGGATAATCCCGATTGACCTGCTAGCGCGCGAGAAAAAGGAGATCTTTAGGAGGAAAGCGGAGATGGCGAAAATCGTCGCAAAAGAAGAGTCTAGACCACACACCATGCACCAGTGAAAACCAGGTGGGAAAACGACCATAGACGCAGGTGGACGTTTACACTGATAAGCGACCTCACTGCCTAGATTGGTCGATCACATGGAGAGGTGAACTACTTCCTGACGCAATTTCTATCGGGCCGCGGAAATTTCCAGGTGTACCTGCATAAAATTGGCAAAGCAAGGAGCCCTCATTGCAGGTATTGCGGCCCGTATATAGATGAGGCGTCAAACACGTTCTTCACCTGTGATAGATGGATAGATGAAAGGACGATGCTGGAAACAGACATTGGACGGATCAGCCCAGAAGACATCGTCGCCAAAATGCTAAGCAGCGAGGATCGTTGGGAGAAAGTTGCTGCTTACGTTAAGACAGTGCTACGGGAAAAGAAGAGGGAAGAACACCTAGTGTTCTTGAATACTATTACATCAGAGTAACCGACAGCGAACATCCACCATGCCCAACCAGGATGTCGAAGGCTGACGAGCCCGATGCGCGATTTCATCGCGCTGCTGCGGGCGATGCGTACATCTTGGTTGGGGCATGATGGTGGCTGGACTCATGAAGACAAGAAGAGGGAGAATAACCTTTGGGTTCATTCCAACACCAGCGGACCTGAGTGACGCAAGAGGGCAAGAAAACGGCACCCCCTGAAGTAATGCGAAAGCGGTTTCCGGGGGGACATCTGCCAAGAAGGAAAGGGTGGTGGTTTTTAGTCGGTAGTTGGTAGCATCATTATAATGATCGAATTAAGATCTTTGTGTATATTTATGGTATATATATTGAGATTACTGTAGAGATGATATCAATATCCCGACACTACCGAGAAGTGCGGACCCTTCTCGGTGTCCAGATCAGTTTGGTGTTTATACCTAAACTCTTTAGTTTTCATTCTTCATTCGATCAAGTCAAGTTTGAAGTGAAAAACAGCCGAAAACATCCACACTATAATTACCAGCGTTATTTGTGATATGGGTACTCTACAACTTGCTCCAGATTCACTGTGGTGTACGCTGTTTCAAAATAGCGCCAGCAAGTTCTTTTTTTCGAGGTGACTTCGTAACTTGCAAGTAGCACTCAACATTTACTCAAAAATTTACTCAAAATATTGTTAACACGCCTTCGTAAAAGACGGGATGTCATTGATATATTACTTGTGAAATTTACGTGACTGAATAAGTTTGAAAGTATGCAATTAAGTTGCATACCTGTTATATGCTGACGAACAGTTACCTAAAAAATAAATCTGAGATGGTTAGGTTATTTTGTCAGTGAATCGAATCATGTAAAGACCACATCGTAGTACTACTTACTCCTATGAATAAATGATCTTTTATTTCGCTAAGTAGTTATTAATTTATTACTGTGCCACTCAAACCACAACCACCTTCTGGGTCTAATAAAAAATTGGCCAAAGGAAACGAGGAAACGAGGATAAATCTAAAGTCTTTTGCAGCGTGCCTAGATGGAAATAAAAATAAAAAGGTTTGGAGCCTGAGCATCATACCTAGAAGGTCAGAGAAATATGACAAATGTCTGGAACCTGAATCAGAGTACTCAGGAAGCCAAAAAAGAAACTGTTCTCCTCTGAGGTAGATTCGCCAATCGTCACTCGAAAAGAGTGTTCGGTATGGTGGGCTCGAGGCTGCTGCTGTCTGAACTATTGTCGCCCAGAAACTGATCGGTGATACGCTTCTAGTGAGGGTGATTCATTTTGTACGAAATTTCGAAATGCAAATGCCCCAAACCAATAAACGGTGACATTTTACGAGAAAATGATTTGGCAACAAAAAGTCTAAATCGGATAGAAATTAGAACTCACGCGTCGCATTTTATATGTATGTGTAGTTGAATTTTATCTTTGGCAATTGATCCAAAACGTTCGATACGTATTGTATATACATTAAATATATATTGTGACAGCATTCATTTGACGTAATTTGTGAATATTAAAACCCTATTTCATTATTTGTATACAACATTGATAAACAATAGAATTTCATTGAATCATTCTCGTGATTTTATTTATTTTTAATAAAAAAGAATTTACTAAAATGTTATAACTATTTTATTACTGCAAGATACTCTGATAAAAAAGAAGAATTGAATCTAAGAAATAGATACAGAAAATAAATGGTCAACTGATTTTGTAACAAATTCTTAAACAAGTCATGTGTTGGAGAGAGAAACGCACCATAAGGTAGAGCAAGAGAAGAGTAAGCCTCTCCTTCATTCAACGATGTGTTCATTCGAAGATCGTACTTAAATCTTCAGAAAATGGTGCAAATTGGACCATTGTAATCCAGACTGCTTTTAGAGCAGAGTCCAGACCGTCAAGTAACTTTATGACTAGGAAGTTGACCCATGAGTTGAGGGATGTGGTTCCACGATGTCGAGCGCAAGTAACGCAACGACTCAAAACCTTCTTTACGACACAACGTCCTGTGATGATCATCGCTCGTCGAAGTCCATGGCAGCGTGTTTCAAACGACGTCCCAGCCGTGGTAAGCCGTCAGAGTTCAAAAACGGCAGCAAACAAAGTAAAGGACTTTTTGTAGTAACTGGGAGTTATTTGCGCAGCAACTTAAACTCTTTGAAGAAGTGTCGACGTTGTTTGTATGGCACTGGACGACTTTGAGCTCGTTTCAGAATGTTTGGGGTAAGTTTACATGGAGAAAAGTCAGTGGATTTCTTCCGCAACCGATCGATGAATCTCGACATGATAACGTCAGGCAAGACAGTCTGTATTTTCAAGACCCGATTCGAAATATAAGTCATCCATCGTAGAGAGTGGCCTCGGATCCAGTCGAGAGTATTTGCCGAGTCAGATCAAAGATGACTCGGAACCGAAATAGGTGGGTTCTAGATCGAACGTGCATGAACTACTAACCGAACAAGCAGCACAGCTGCACAAAGTTCTAAAAGAGGTAAAGATGTATTCTTAAGGCGAGCAACCTTAGTCTTCAACGCCTCTGCAAAGCCGTGAAGTTCGCAGCCAGATACGTCCGAAGAACATTTCAATCAACGAGAGTTGTTCAGCGATGAGAGTTCAGGAAGCTCATTCCTGTACTTCCTGATCCCAATCGAAAAGATGGACTGTCTCTGAGAAAACGGTCCTTTTCGTTGGTATCCCAGACTGCTCAGAAAGTTGAACCTGAAACTTAAAACAATCCGAAACAGGTTGTCACAGAATTCCAAAGCGCTGTGGATTGGCTCTTGAGTAAATTCATAAGACAATGTCTTTCCTTTACAATATTCCGAGACTCCTTGTAAAACATCCTTGCAGTTCGAGAACCATTTCTTCTAGGTGAAACCGCCTGCCCTGACAAGCGAATTCTCTTGGCGACGTTTCTCTATGAGCTCGTCGTCAGGGTGTGACCACCAAAGTATCTTCTGGTAGGTACGGTCTTTAAGATGGATCCAGGTGCGTAGGAACATCTTTTCATTGTCCACCATAACGACGATTGGATAGGATCTCCAAATAAGTTTGACGTCTGGTAATTCTGTTTGACGTTTATGCCACGAATATGGTAAATCGTTCAGAAAAATACCCAAATCAGTTCTCTGAGAAGCATTGCTAACCGGTCTCAGTTTTGTACTGGAACTGGTTTCCTTGATGACGCAGTGATGCAGTAAAATAACCCTGAGTAGATTGTAACTCATCAGGATTGGATGCACCGCATACTCCTGTATGCTCTGTGTGTAGGATTGATGCAGAACAGGATCTCGACGAAAACGTCTCTTTAGAATTATGAATTGCCTATGAGCGGCAGAACGAGAATATCTCAAGTTCATCATCCGATCCTTGATTGAAAGTAGAAAAATCGAGGATCAACTTAGGAGATATAGTCAGCAGATCCTGCTGAAAAACAAATCGACGCCGCAGGACCATTAATTCGTGATCCGCATGTTTGACAGCGCTTAGGCGAGACACACTCTCGGATCATGTGCTTTCCCAAGCTTACCAGGGCATAGTGGACAACCACCCTCGTTTAGCGCGCACCACCATCGGGTAATGGATACTTGAATTGGGAACCTTCCCCAAACTCAAGCGACTCCAATGCGCTCACTCATGAAACTAAAAAACTCCGTAAAGTCTGAAACGAAGGATTAGTTGGAAGTGATCTCGTTTTGTGTTCCCAAGCCTTGCGGGAGGAGCGGTCGAACCTGTACACTGTCATATAAACCAGAATATCATCCCACTATTTCGTCGGTCTATTTATAGAAATAAGCCCACCAGTCACTTCACAAGTGTCATTCGAAAGAGTATGAAGTCCCGAAGCAAGTTCGATAGTGCCAGGTTCTGTTCCAAAAAGTTTCCCCAAGTATGTGTTAATGAGAGCTCTTTCACTATCGTAACAATCCCTAAGCGTTGTCTATGCTCGCTTAAGGTTATCACCAGTGATGCTTATATTGACTAACAGCTAAGCAAGCTCGTCTGTCAACTTTAGCTCGTTTGTCAGAGGAAGAAGAAAATGCGTCCTACTAATCTTGAAGATACTATTTCGCGACAATATATGTTTACTCTCCTTTAGTAAACAAATCTTGCGCGAAGTATGGATCCGTTGAGTTGTCCTCACGCACGATGAGAAGCTGATCATAGTTCGTACCAAACTCATTGATGCTATCAGTATGGTAGCGGAACACTACACAGTTTAAAAAGATGCTGAATAATGTTACGAAGAAAACAGCCCTGCAAAGTATCAACTGTTTAAAGTCTTCAAACACTTAACAAACGCAGAATATCGAAAAGCGCATAGTATAGCAAACCCATTCATTCTGTGAAGCGGCGTATAGGCAGTGATGGTCTGCCGATCAATACTCACGGCAATGTTCACGCACCGGCGAACAGTTGGGCAAAAATTGTCTGAACAGATTGATATTTAGAAGCGATTTCTCAACCGAGTTGAACATTTTTTAACTTGAAGTTAATAAAATTCCGCATAAATCTATTATGTCCGATTTTTAAAAAAGTTATATATTTTTTATATTTAATAACCAAAATGAACTACATTTCTTTAGAAGAGTACCGGTTTTTGATAAAACACCTAGAATCAATGAAGCAACTATCCAGAAAAGTTGGCTAATAGCTTAGCAATTGTTCAAAAATTTATTGAATTTGTTATAAACAAATAAGTGAGCGACAAAAATCACCTTTTTATTGAATTCATGAAAGATAATAAATAATTTGTTATTTCACCAACAAAGAACCCCGCACAAAATGCCAAGAAAAAATCGTTCAGTCGTTTGAGGTTAAACTGCCTGGAATGTATTCTTTAAGGTATCCCGAATAAAAGTTCTTATGTGCACTAGGTCCCAAAAGTCCTTAGGTTTCGAGTTCAGGCACTTGAAGGTCATAAAATGACGATTTTTATATTATATGATTTTAAACTTTCTGAGCGCTATACCTTCAAGTGCCTGTAACTCGAAACTTAAGGACTTTTGAGACCTAGTGCACATAAGAACTTTTATTTGGGACACCTTAAAGAATACATTCCAGGCAGTTTAACCTCAAACGATTGAACGGTTTTTCTTGGTATTTTGTGATGGTTCTTTTATAAAAAATTATCCACAGCAGGCAGTTACAATAAAATAAATCACTTTTTTTTCTACTGAATCACTCAAAAATTATAAGAAAATGTCACCTACTTATATTAGATTTAGGCATTCAATAACAATTGATGATACCTTCAATTTAGTTAACAAATGCACGGTCTGTCTATTTTTAGAGGTATAAACTTGATTTTTCCAACGTAATGAAGTGTAAATAACTAATTTCTAGAAATGTAGGTAGCTTACATGGCAATCATTTATTCTCAGTGTTAAGAACAATTGTTCAAACAAATTTTTATCATAGCCTTTTTTAAAGAAAAAATTGCGTTTCTTTAAGATAGTAGTCGACTTTTATTTAGTTATAGCTCTATGCTATCGTTCTATAACAATAGATAATTGTTTAAACAAACTTAATTAACAAACGCATTTTTCACCTATTTCCAAAAGTTAAACTTTAAACCGAAAAACTTGGTTTTTCCAACGTAACCAACTGTTAATAACTAATCTTTAAACTGTTTTTTAGAAGTCTTGATAACGATTCCTATTGTTATTGTCCTTATTAATTAACAATTACTTAGACATAACTCCTTATCATTTGATAAAAAACGATCCTCTGTCAAACAAATTATCAGATTTTGTACTGCTGAGTAGACACATTACACACACAAAGGAATTCCTAGAAGAATTGATCCAGCTTCTACATGCAATGGTCTTTCTGACTTTGCGAAATCTGTTCTGAAATTCGTTATGTAAAGATCAGTGCAGAATGAGATGTGATACAGTAAATCAGTATTTGTGTTACTTGGTTTTACATGACAGATGTAAAATCGGCGGTAGATGGTGTTCCAGTGAGATGTTGGCATACTTTGCCATCAATAATTTTGCTAATTCTTGTTCTATAAAATAAACGAAACCGTCAATTTCGACATTGCTTGGTTTCAGTATTTTTATTTGCTTGTCAATATTGCCAAATGCAAGTGAAATTTTTGATTTCGTTTGTTTGGCATACTTAAACATTATTGACACACCATTTTTGGCAAAAAAGATGGAAGATGTTTCCAAATTATTGGCGATGATGCATCCTTTAAGCATTCAAAACGAAGAGGAACCAAGTACATCAAAAAAGACTTTCATCAGAATTTTCAGAATCAGAAAGTTGATTGTAAGGGTTGAATCCGGACTTGCCATCACCACCATATTTTGATATCAATTTTAAATGCTTTATATTTTCAGGTTTTACATCTTAACTTTCAACTGTATCGCAGCTGTATGACCTGAATGGTCTTGTAAGTAGTCATGATATCTGCGGTTTTTTCTTTTAATAGATTCCTTAAATGTTCGTTCCGATGTTTTGGTAATTTAAAATCAACAAAAAGAGACAGAGCCTCAGCATTACTCTACATTACTTTCAAATGCTGCTTCAACATTCATCGTAATATTTCCAATACACTTTTCAATAATTTCAATCGCAGTCTTGTTGTCCAAAGTCTGTAAATTAGTAAACAAATCAATTTCATCTCCATAAATTGACTGTTTTATTTACCCAATTCTTCTTTTTTCTATTTTGTCAGAGCATTCTTCGAAGCTCTTTGTTTTTCGAATATTTGAGGAGTAGGCCTCTAATGGTGCTGAAAAGTTTGATTCTAACCAGGTTTCATTTTGCAGAATAAACATTTCTTCTCGTTTTTCTTTATCTGAAAAAGATATCGAGAGACACGATGTTTAATTACAGAAACGTCCAATCTTATGAAATTTCAAGTAACGTGAGAATTGTACTCAATGGTTCATCCAGTAAAAGAAACTAACCTATAAAGAAACAGTTCGTAAGAACGATTATGCATTGAACAAATCAAGCAAAACAAAACACAATAGAAGAAACACAAGATATTTTGATGTTTCCAGGAGTACTTGAAGACGTAATAGTACGAGAACTGCAGAAAGAAAAATCCTGAAATCACAGTAAGAGATACTAAATCAAAGTGATATCAAACGAAAATGCAGAAGAGTACAAACAGTCAACGTGAATGCGAATGCACGCTGTGAAGTTAGTGCCATGTGTTGCCGATGTTCATTTTCTCGAGAAAGAAATATGTCAACGTGAAGGCGAGGATTCAGTACAAGTGAGTACTGACTCAGGTTGTGAAGCTAGCGTCGGTGATTAACGGTTACGTTAATTTTAGGTATCCACAAGAAAAACTGAATTTTTTGTTTACTAATGAATGGGAGGACAAAAATTTGTATAGAAAATTATTATTGACAATAACAACAATAAAAAGTTTAAAATAGTTATTTGTGATACAAGTGCGTAAAGTAGGTGATTGTGTTCGAGTGTGAATTTTGCAGCATAAGCCGGAGGCTCGAAGCATGAGTCGATGGTTAGCGCACTCGCGAAGCGAGTGCGAAAACATAGGCGAGTGCTTCGAACCGCAGGCGAATGATGCAATCACACGAGTTACCAATCACCTACGCGCACGTGTATCACACGCTATTTTTTGCAACGCCCGTCCGAAAAAGTTGTTAGGAGGTGGTAACGAAAAATATTAATTTTATATTGCATAGAGTTGATTCAAGAAATAAAAAGAAAAAATTTTTTTTAATGTTTGAAAAAAATTATGAAAAAAAAATTTTTGAAAAAAAATGTTCTGAAAAAAAATTTTGTGCACAAAAATTTGCGAAAAAAAATTTTTGTGAAACAAAATTTTTGAAAAAAAAAAAAATTTGTGAAGAAAAATTGTCGAAAAAAAAAATTTTGTGAAAAAAAATAAAAAAAAAAAAACTTGTTGAAAAAAATTTTGTGGAAAAAAATTATTGGAAAAAAATGTTGGCGATTATGCTTTTTTGCCCCCCCCCCCCACCAGGGGGGGGGGGCTACGAAACCCTAAAAACAAAACTTCAATCATTGAAACATTCGTTCAAGTTGAATGTAAAATTATTTCAAGAAGATACCCACACCAGTGTCTAAAGTTACCTATGCCAGTGTCTAAAGTACCTCATCTCGAATGTGCGCATGCGCAGATTTTTCACCAGTGTCTAAAGTAAGCCATCTGCAAACTGCGCATGCGCGAAATTTTTTTCGCGCACAGTCTGCTCAAATAAGGTCCTTTAGGCACCATCTACATGCATGCAAAACGTCAACTTTAGAGGTGGGTGTTGCAAAAACGAATTATTAACCGACTTAAAAGTATTTCCAAGCATAGGTAGCTCACCTCTTAGAGCGCTTTGCTGATAGTCGAAAGGTTGTGCGGTCGATTCTCGCTGACCATACTTTTTTATTTTTATTTATCAAAATGATAATTTATTTAATTTCTGAATAATAATCAATCAAATTACGCCATTCAGCGATTATTTAATCATTATTTTTAATAAAAACTGCGTCGTATTTTTATTACCTCTCGTTTTGAAAATTGTACATTTCATTAAAGGGCATTTCCATGAAAACACGGATATGAGACGGAGAAATTCAAATTAATCCTGAATGCTTAATAAATAGTTATAAGTTGGTAGAAAACATAGTAGTTTCCAAGCGTAGAAATGATAATGTCAAAAAAAAATTTAATATCGTATTTTAAAA
>CAKNXH010060341.1:52129-69614 GCA_932178445.1 Andricus quercusramuli
TAGACGCATGCGCGTGGTAGACTTGTATCTCTCCTCTGTGACGTACACGTCTACCGCGCGCATGTGTCTACCACCACTCCGCTCTCTAGGCGAAAGAGTGGGGATCGCGGAACATGTGTTCCCTAAGGGAATTTCCCCGAGTTGGGCAGGTCTGCCTTAGATCACCCGGATTGAAGTCTGGAACGGAGGGCTTCATTTTGGCATGTCAAGACGGTGTCATTATCGGTACTGAGAGTACTTTATTACCATCTCTGTCACTCTTACGGCATTAGCCCAAATACCTCTCCGCTAAACGCTCCTAGAGAAATAGAGTCAATTGTCAAGAATGAGAAGTACCGCATATGGGCATATCCACGTAAAGTGTCATTTTCTCTCAAAGAAAAAGTCAAAAACAAATCTCAAGGCACACATCAAACTTTTTTCCTACGTTCTACGCACATTTAGAAACACATTTTTCAGCTTCGTCAATATCTTTGCACATGCGCGCAATTTGCACAAAATATTGAAATTAATAAATCCATAAAATCAATTTAATGAATGGAAGGTAAAAGAGGGTTGTTTCTTCTTTTTTAATGCTCAGGATACTTCTCAGTAGCGTGTGAATTACCATCTTCTTGATTTAGAATATACTGGGTATTTTTTCAACTTGAGACATCGAAATATCTCAAAAATACGCATCCTATAAAAAAAATATCCGTAATAAAACCTTGACATTTTCGAGGGGGAAAAGCGACTTTGAAAAAATGTATCCCACCCCACCCCCAAGGAAGCAGGAGTGGGGGTAACTTTGTAATTTCAAATTGGAACCCCAATTTTTTATCACAGTTTCAGATTCTCCTTTATGAAATACGTAATTTTTATCCGAAAATTTTTTTCCGATTTGCGAAAAAACACGCCACCCTCCTGCCTCCTGGGGGAGGGGGTAATTTTCTTCAAAGTCACTTTTCCTTCTCGAAAATAAACAGTTTTTACTACTGATATTTTTTTCATAGGATGCGCATTTTTTTAGATATTTCGATGTCTCAAGTTCAAAAAAAAAACACCCAGTATAACGAGTGTCTGCAGAGAAATAATGCCGACTCTTTTTGAAAAATTCGAAAATTTATTAATAAATTTTTGATCATCTTCACGTTTCATTTCAAATCAAGGTCGGTTGTTTTTTCCATACTAAAATGTATATTCTGACCATTTGGAATATAAAAGGTCAAAAATGTAACAGGTAAAGGAAAATATATTATCTTAATTATCATTTTTACAACGAAATATTGCGAAATATGACAGAATAGTGGAAGCTACTCTCTAATGCAAATTTTCTGTACTTGATTCTGCCATTCCACTCGAATAAAATAGTGAAAACGATAAAATAAAACATTCCAAGGTTAGAAAATATTATTTTTATTTAACGATCATAAAAAAAAAAAATTGATTAGCATTTCGAACTCGAAAGTTCATTGCCTCACTACCCGATTCGGGTATTGTTTCTAGGTGGATAAATACTACCAGTGTGGGTCCACCACACCCACGACGGGTGTGGTTTTAACGATTAACGATCATACAAATTTATATTCAATAATCCAATTAATTGAATATCTAATCATAATTTTGAAAAATTAATTTGAAATTCGTACAAAACTACAGCCACATTAAACATTTTGGTAAAAATATATAATTCTTTATTAGAAAACAGTATGAATAAAACAAACAATACTTGCAAATGAATGAATATCCCCGTTGTAATTTTGGTAAAAAGCTTAAATCTTTCGTTCAATAGTCTGTAACAATTTATTTATTTATTTTTCACGAACTATTAAAAAATATAAGTACATGTAATTATATATAATAAATAAATTATGAATCTCTGATATTACTCACATAAAATGTATTGGAAATTATATTAACAAGGGGACCTTCAGGTCTGCTTTTTTTTGTTTGAATTGATTCTCTCCTCAATGAAAGGTACGTACGAGAGGTTTTCTGAGACAAATCAAGAAGACGCAATTTTGACCCATTTTCGAAAAAAATGCATTTTGAAAATTGCGAACGGATGGTCATCGAGCCGGTGTAAAAGTATTTCGAATCGTTGGTAGCTCCCTGGTATAGCGCTCGGATGATAGTCGGAAGGTTGCGCGTTCAATTCTCGCTATCCATACTTTTTTTTATTCATTAAAATGCTTGTTTAGTCTATTTTAGAATAAAATTTGATAAAATTATACCATTTAATGATTATTTATTTCTTATTTCCAATAAAAACTCTATTAGTATTTTTATTACCATTCGTTTGGACAATTGTGCATTTTATTAAAAAATTTTATTATTCAATAGTTTCTAGTATCTATATTATTAAATTGAAGGCGGAACGAAGTATTTCAAATGAGAATTTAAATAATAAATGCGAAATGCCAGTGGGTGTAAAGACTCATTTCATAGATATTTACTAACAAGAATCAGAAGTGTCTTGAAAGTGTATTTTTTTTACTTTTTTCGTACTTTGTTCCTGTTTTTATTTAATAATATAGATACTAGAAACTATTGAATAATAAAGAATTTAATGAAATGCACAGTTGTCAAAACGAGTGGTAATAAAAATATCAATAAAAAAAATAGATAGCGAGAATCGAACGCGCAAGCTTGCGGCTATCAGCCGCACCCCCTACCAGGGAGCTACTGACTCTTCGGTATGCTTTTACACCGGCTCAATGACCATCCGTTTTGTAATTTTTGAAATGCAATTTTCTCGAAAATGAGTAAAAATTGCATCTTCTTGATTTCTCTCAGAAAACCTCTGGTACGTAACTTTCATTGAGTGAAGTATCAATTCAAACAAAAAAGCAGACTTAAAGGTCCCCTTGTAAGATGAATCACGAAAAATTTACTTTCAATAAAGTAAGCAAATGAAGTGATGTCAAAAAAATATTTTCAGACGAGTAATTCGATGGAAACAAGTAATATTTTTCCAATATTTGACTATTTTTTGTAATATTTCAAAACGTTTCAAATTCTTGGAAAAAAGTTTCAGACAAAAGTTATTCTGTCTAAAAAAAAAGTATATTTTTTTTTATTCATTAAAATGCTTTTTTATTCCATTTTTGAATAAAATTTGATAAAACTATATCATTTAATGATTATTTATTCCTTCTTTTCAATGAAAACTCCGTTCATCGTATTTTTATTACCACTCGTTTGGACAACTCTGCATTTCATTAAAATTCTTTTTTATTCCATAGTTTCTAGTAGATAGATAGATAAACGTTTATTTTTCAGCCTACTGGCCTTAAAAAATTGACTTGCTTACACTTCCATTTTTACAGAATTTTCTTGAAACTAACCCTTAAAGACTAACGTCCATCCATTCCTTATCTCTAAGTCGCACGCTTTTATCGCCTTGCCTTCCTCGCTTCGCCTCGCCTCGCACGCATGTCCCTACTTTTTCGCATTGCCTCGCTTGCCAACCTCTGTTTTCGCTCTAATACCTACTACTTATCTACTATTTACAATATTTACATGTTACTTATATCTACTTTCTCTCCTATTTACAATCTTTCCGTCTCCATTCCTCTTCCTCCTTCCTTTTCTTCATTTCCATCTTACCCAACACTCCCTTCACCCATGCTACTGCCTTTTTTTCCCCCTTTTCATGCAACAATACCTCCATGCTTATCTCACTTCTTTCCACCTCCACGCACTCCTCCAACCAGTTCTCCACTCTAGCATCCCCCTTTCCACACAGTTCACACATCCTCTTCTCCCGAGAGAGCCAGAACCTATTGAAATCCTCCATGCACCCACACCTCATTCTCGCTATAAGCTCCTGACTTCCTTTCTCTCCTTTCTCACATAAGTATTGCGCTCTTGTCCTTGGCATAACCCACACATAGTTCCCGTTAAACCTTGACTCTCTTATTCTCTCTTCCCCCTCTGTCTTCTCTCTCTCCATGCCATTTTGCTTAACCAAGTCATAAACCTCCCTTCCTTCCTCATGCATCCTTCTCACTTCATCCATCTGCAGTCCATTCATTCTAAAATACCTTTCCCTCTCAGCCTCCATCTTCCCACCCCCTCTCCTGTTCTCCTTCTCCCACCAACACTCCCTAACCAGCCTACTTCCCCCCCGCTTCCAAAAATTTCTCCTCATATTTACACGCCCTGCTCCCTGCTAGAATCCCTACACTCGTTCTCCCCGTTTCAAGACACTTCTGATTCTTGTTAGTAAATATCTATGAAATGAGTCACTAAATCCACTGGCATTTCGTATTTATTATTTAAATTTTCATTTGAAATACTTCGTTCCAACTTTAATTTAATAATATAGATACTAGAAACTATTGAATAATACAATTTTTTAATAAAATGCACAATTGTCCAAACGAGTGGTAATAAAAATACTATTAATAGAGTTTTTATTGGAAATAAGAAATAAATAATCATTAAATAGTATAATTATATCAAATTTTATTCTAAAATAGAATAAACAAGCATTTTAATGAATAAAAAAAAGTATGGATAGCGAGAATTGAACGCGCAACCTTCCTTCAATTTTTGAAATGCATTTTTTTCGAAAATGGGTCAAAATTGCGCCTTCTTGATTTGTCTCAGAAAACCTCTTGTACGCACCTTTCGTTGAGGAGAGAATCAATTCAAACAAAAAAAAGCAGACCTGAAGGTCCCCATGTTAATATAATTTCCAATACATTTTATATGAGTAATATCAGAGATTCATAATTTATTTATTTATATATATTTATATGTATTTATATTTTTTAATATTTCGTGAACAAAAAATAAATAAATTGTTACTGACTATTGAACGAAAGATTTCAGCTTTTTACCAAAATTACAACGGGGATATTCATTCATTTGCAAGTATTAATTTTTTAAAATTATGATTAGATATTCAATTAATGGGATTATTGAATATAAATTTGTATGATCGTTAAATAAAAATAATATTTTCTAACCTTGAAATGTTTTATTTTATCGTTTTCACTATTTTATTCGAGTGGAATGGCAGAAGCAAGCACAGAAAATTTGCATTAGAGAGTAGCTTCCACTTTTCTGTGATATTTCGCAATACTTCGTTGTGAAAATGATAATTAAGATAATATATTTTCTTTTACCTGTTACATTTTTGACATGTTATATTCCTAATGGTCAGAATATATATTTTAGTATGGAAAAAACAACCGACCTTGATTTGAAATGAAACGTGAAGTAAGATGATCAAAAATTTATTAATAAATTTTCGAATTTTTCAAAAAGAGTCGGCATTATTTCTTTGCAGACACTCGTTATACTGGGTGTTTTTTCTGAACTTGAGACATCGAAATATCTAAAAAAAATGCGCATCCTATGAAAAAAATATCAGTAGTAAAAACTGTTTATTTTCGAGAAGGAAAAGTGCCTTTGAAAAAAATTACCCCAGGAGGCAGGAGGGTGGCGTTTTTTTTCGCAAATCGGAAAAAAATTTTCGGATAAAAATTACGTATTTCACAAAGGAGAATCTGAAACTGTAATAAAAAATTGGGGTTCCCATTTGAAATTACAAAGTTACCCCCCACTCCTGCTTCCTTGGGGGTGGGGTGGGATACATTTTTTCAAAGTCGCTTTTCCCCCTCGAAAATGTAAAGTTTTTATCACGGATATTTTTTTCATAGGATGCGTATTTTTTGAGATATTTCGATGTCTCAAGTTAAAAAAATACTCATTATATTCTAAATAAAGAAGATGGTAATTCACACGCTACTGAGAAGTATCCTGAGCATTAAAAAAGAAGAAACAACCCTCTTTTACCTTCCATTCATTAAATTGATTTTATGGATTTATTAATTTCAATATTTTGTGCAAACTGCGCGCATGCTCAAAGATATTGACGAAGCTGAAAAATGTGTTTCTAAATGTGTGTAGGCGTAGGAAAAAAGTTTGATATGTGTGCCTTGAGATTAGTTTTTGACTTTTTCTTTGAGAGAGAAAATGACACTTTACGTGGATATGCCCTTTTGCGGTACTTCTCATTCTTGACAATTGACTCTATTTCTCTAGGAGCGTTTACCGGAGAGGTATTTGGGTTAATGCCGTAAGAGTGACAGAGATAGTAATAAAGTACTCTCAGTACCGCATTGTGCCTTTGGATGTAGGTCTTTCCCGCTTGAGTTGGACAATTGGATAGTATGTGTCCTAGATGCTCGGGGTGTGCATGACGCGCTCTGCAGCTATCATCGGGAATGTCTTGGCTCAAAATTAAGCGGCGGCATGCTAGAGTTGTAATGACACCGTCTTGACATGCCAAAATGAAGCCCTCCGTGCCCGACTTCAATCCGGGTGATCTAAGGAAATCAAACGTTAGCTCATACGACATCGAATTATCTTCCACATTTCTACGGAAGATGCCGTGCATCCTCTTGTCGAGGAGCTGTTCGCGGAAGTTTTTCTCCTGTGCTTTCTTAATCCAGGCCTTCAGGAGTGATTATTCAAGATGGATAAGATTTGATGCATTTTGCTCACCTCTGATATTGAAGTCAAGGCCGAGTGTTTCAGCAGCCTCCTCCGCTGATTTGTACAGAAACGCCCCTTTGCCCACTTTTTCGTGTTTCCTGACTATTTTAAGAATAGGGTCTTGTTCATTTGCGACTAAATGTGCTGTACCCAGAATAATCCTGTTGTGAAGACATTCAAGATTCAGTATTCCGCGACCACTTTGACGGCGTGAGATGTACAGTCATGGAACAGAAGACTTCAGGTGCATGCTTTTGTTCACGTGCATAACCTTATTCGGGACCCGATCTCGAGAGATTTGAGCTCGCCCTTCGTCTACGGAACTACTCCAAATGATAAGAGTACTACTGGGACGGCAAGCATGTTCGTTGCAGATACTTTGTTCCTCGCCACAGTTCGGAAGATTAAATCTGCAGATGTGTCTTATAGCGCTTCTGTCAACGAGCTCAGGATCTTCGGGGATGCCATTAAGATTCCCTTTCTTCAAATTAACCTTGGCGCAATTCTCTAACCCGAACTCCATTCCAATCTCTTGAGTGTACTCTGAAAATTTGTAGAGTTAGATGTAGTTTCTATTTATTTCTAGCATAGATCTTAAGATCATCCATGTAAAATACATGAGTGATCTTATGCTTTCGGTTTCCTGGTTTCTCGCAGAGGTACCCTTCGGAATGGCTAAGTGCAAGAGATAGTGGCAATAATGCGAGGCAAAAGAGGAGAGGGCTCATGGTGTCGCCCTGAAACATACATCTCTGGAAGTTGATACAGTTAGTGATCACACGATGTTTTCCAGATGAGATAGTAAATCTGATTTTCCAAAGCGGCATCAATCTTTTATGCACCTCACAATGTGTGGATGAACCTTTAAGCTTTCCAACAGACAGATGATAAGTCTATGGGAGGTTGAATTGAATGATTTCCGGTAATCAATTGAGGCCATCCATAGAAATCGCTAATAGGATGCTGCGCCTTTACAGACGCATCTATCGACGAGCAAGTTCTCCCGACATCTTGCTACGCCCTTCTTTGAGCTGCGTCGTTCATACATCTCTCGCCACACAGGTCCGAACAATCCTATCATTTAGGTCTTGATACCATCTGGTCCCGGAGCGGAAAAGTTCTTCATGCGAACGTTTTTCACCTCCTCGGTAGTGATAGGTGGGCATTCCTCCTCAGGTGTTATGACGACATTGCACAGTTCCTTAAAGCTATTTATATTCTTTGAACCTTCTTCAAGTGGATATTGAACTTCGTAGACTTCTCTCCAAAATGCTTCGACCTCCTCTGGTTTGGGCGGATGGTCGACAGTAACTGGAGGGTCGTGGAAGAGTTTAGGTGGGTCAGATAAAAACTGTTGATTTTCTCTGACACACCTCTCTCCTCGCTCTAGACTTCCCCTAGCGTTAGATAGTACTCGTATTCTGTTAACAATATGATGCCTGATGGTCAGTAGCTTTGTACACACCATGCTGCATTGTACACACCACAATTGATAGTCCAGAGTTCAGATTCTTCGAAAAAATCTCCACGAAGCTCTTCATCAAGTTCAGCCAGATCTTTGGGCTTGGGAGAAACCTGAATGTTGATGTTTCTCCGGTTCCTGAAGCATCGTTCTTCCTCTAATGGATGCCTGTTCGAGGTTGGTATCAGTGTCGCCTCTCTTTCTCTGTTGCCGGCTTGTTCTGGCTGCGGTTGAGTAGGCGCTCCGCTTATATCACCCCTTTTCCGGAGGTCCTCGGTACGGTTTTTCAGACGTTTTTGCGAAAAATCCGAGAGCTCTGGGTGTTTCTCGCACCAGAGTATGCTGTCGCGCCATGTAACAGCACTCAAGCAGGTCGTCCCTGAGTCGATCCGTCCACTCAGAAGTAATGAGATTCTGCCGGTCAATCGCATTGACTCCGTCTTGATTGGTTCTCCCAACTCTAGGGTAGTGGGCATTGTCCACGCCAGGGCTTACCGAAAATTATGCAACCCGTCTTACACGCCAATGCTATTTTTATGGCCGTGAATAGCGGGTTGCGTACTTTTTGGTAAGCCCTGTCGTGGGCCAGCACAACTTTCCCTATACTTCAATCATGCATAGATATAATTTAGCTATATTTGAGATATATATTCAATATGCTTTATTAAAATATACATGAATAAGTATGGGATAGCCTGGTTTACCATACTTTTACTATACCATCTGAAAGATCACTCCCATAAAATTTCCCAGATGTTATCCTAGATCAATCCCATACCAAATTTTTTTACGCGGGTAACCAAGAAGACAGCAATAAATCTTGGATTCACAAAATCCAAGATCTTTTTGCCTTGTAATAATTATTAAAACCTACTACTTTTGATATAGCACTCTTTTAATTTAACATGTATAAAAGTCAATGACCTTTTTTTAGATAATTTTTTTGGATCATCGGAAACACAAAAACCAAATTGATTCTTAAAGAGTACATAAGTGGCTATCGTTTGTACCTCAATTATAAAAAATATTGATAAATAAACAAATGGTGAAAGTTTTTATTATTTTTCGTTGTTTCCCACTTTTTTTAACATTAAATCATGTGTCAAACTGTTAATAAATATTAATGGAAAATAATAACCGAGGTTTATGCGATAGCCAAGTATTTTCTGAACATTTTAATTAAAATTTGAATTAAATCGGCCAGGTCAATCGGCTGGAATCTTGGATTCTTCAACCATAAGATGTGTTTTCCGTACTGCAAACTTTGAATGCGTGTTACGGAGGTAAGACCGAGGAGGGACATTGGGAGTTGGAGTGCCAAGATAAGGGTTTAGACACAATGAAACGAATTATTCATTAAAATAAGATATGGTTTATTAGACCACTTACATTGTGGGAATAAGTATCCCGAGGTGGGTTTGGCTGCTCGAGCCGGTTGAAGGTTTCCTCCAGGAGGCGGGTCGACGAGATGGCGTCGGTAGCGACGTGACGAAGCGGCAACAAGATGGCGTGTTGAGGAGAACGTAACGGCGACAGCGATCGACAAAAGCACTATTGCACGCACAAGGGGAAAAGCGGCACCGTAGCCGACAAGCGAGAGCAGTCGACTTGGAGTCGAGCGAGCACAGACTGAGGAATCGCTGTGCTGTTCCTCGGGACTTCAGGTCCCCTCGGGGGATTCCGTTCCGACTCGTGTGCGGTCCGGCAACCCTTTCGTTCAGGGTCGTACTGAGTCCCGCATTATGGTAACAGTTATGTTACCCCCCCCCCCCCCCTCCCCCTCCCCCAGGGGGTTCGGGTGTATACGTTTAATTTCCGTAATGTGTTAGTGCAAGTCTGATATAGTCTAAAAAAAAGGCATTTAAACAAAAGTTTGCAAATTTGCTGTTTTTCTCTTGAGGTTTGCTTTAACAATTTTAAATCTAAACAATCATCATGTTTCGGTTTCATTAGTATGAGTACATTAATCTGTCGGAGTCTGGGGTTGTGAAGTTTTTCTCAATCCTCCTCCATGGGTATCGTCTTTCTGAAACAAATATGAAAAGAAAAACGAAAAATCCGTCCGTGTAGTCGATTTCTTGTTTATAGAGTCGATTGTCCTTTGAGTCAGTTTTTTGTTTGTCTTTGGAGTCGATTGTCCTTTGAATTTATTTTTATTTGAGTTCAATTGTTGTTGTTTTATTTAGTTAATAATTATTAAAGTTGTAAATCACATTGAAACTATGTAATTTAGTTTATTATCAAAAAGTCAGTCAATTTGTTTCCTGTTATAGCCTTTTTAATTCTGCGTTCCACTGTTTGTACTTCTTTTCAAAGTTTTATTTTTCTTGTATTGTCGTCTTTTTCTTTCTTCTCAGGGAAGACTGTTACTTCTGTTGTGTATTAGGAGTAATAATGCTGTTATCTGTCAAATTGTTTGTTAGAGTCGTTTTACCGTAGTTGTGTATAGTTTTTTGAGTTCGTTTGTGTTGCTAATGCCATTGATCCAGTGCCATTTTTGCCCTTGTTTAAGTCTAAATATTCTGACTTAACCTTCATCCGCTCGCGCCCTCCAGCGTCACACTTCCGCTCGCACCGACGGCAATTTGGCCGTCAATGATTTTTCGTGAGTTCAAAAATTTCCCTTGGCCCTAATTGCATTTTTTCGAAGAAAAAGGATAAGTGAACTGAAACACAACTTTGAAAGGTCATTTTTGACTAATAATATTTATTTAAAAAAAACACAGAACATTTTTATTAGGATTTTTTTTGAAAATGCGACATTAGTTCTCCAATAGATAACAGCTTCAGTTACAAACGTTGTAATCAAGTTCTTTTAAATACTTAACTCCAATCAGAACCGAACAACTAAGCTAAAAGTTGGTAGGAATATACAAATAGCTATACAATTGATAAAAGCGTAGGTGTCTGTATAGGAAACGGTGGACATTGCAATCTTAGTGCCTACAGCAAAGGTTTTTTCACATGTCATATTCCATTTCCTATTTCGAATTAAATAAATCAAAAGAGAAGCACAAAGAAGGAACTTTGACTTACAAAATTATCCTTTAGAAAAAATAATATTACATTTGTTACAAAATAAAAATGAACAAAATGAACACACAACGAAGCAAAATACACAACAAAAGACAATAACAGAAAGATAGAGAAACTGGTATGAAATAAAGGGGAAAAGTCATAGCTCAATCTAGAATATTGTAATGTGAATGAAAAATTCGAAATTTCAGTGAAAAATAACGAAGCATTTACTTAAATTGCAAGTCAGGCAGCGCTGAAAAAACTATGCTTTTCCGCTCGCACCGACGGCAGATTGGCCGTCACAAACTTTGGATCTGTACTAGAGCTTCCAGATGCAACTGATTTAATTGTTCTAGAAGCTCGGCTAGTGGCGGGGAGTCTAACTAAAGAATACATGTCCCTCCCATCCCGCTGTTGATAATCTGTGAAGAATGGTGCAGAATAATTCGCAAATGACGACCAATCTGCCGTCCATGTGAGCGGATGAAGGTTAAACTCATTAATATTTTTCACGCCTATGTGCCATTATCTGTATTTACGTTTTCTAATTTCAAATCATTTATATTCCATTCTCCAATGCTCTTGCCTTTAACGTTTTTCAATTCGTAAATAGTTGGGGAAATTTTCTTTTTAATAATAAATGGACCTTCGGACTGGTCGTAAAGTTTACCTGCCTTTTTATCTGCTTTGTTAGATAGTTTGGTTACCCTTTTTAGATCCCTATCTCCTACTTTAAATTCTAACGGTCTTCTCCTTAAATTATAATTATTAGGCTGTCTTACGTTCGCTTTGTCTAAATTGTTCTGGACTTCCTCTTTTATAATTTGTAACCTTCTTAATCTATCTGTCCATTTGTCTACACTTTGGAATACTATCTCGTTATCGGTTTATCAATTTTTTCTTAAGGACTGGAGAGGTTCTAATTCGCGACCTAAGTTTAAGAACGCAGGGGTAAATTGTGTTGATGAATTTTTACTAGTGTTAATAGCAAATTGTAGGTCATCCATATGTTCGTCCCAGGTAGAGTGGTCGTTATCTAAATACGTTATTATTTTTTGTTTAATTGTCCTATTGTATCGCTCGGTTGGGTTTGCTTGGGGTAGTATTTTGGCGTTTTCGTGTGCCTGATACAGAATTTTTCTGTCAAGTCTCTTAGAGATTTATTTACAAATTCCGTGCCATTATCGGTGTGAAGAATCCGCGGTGTTCTCCAACGCGAAATGACACGTTTATGGAATTCTGACTATATAGTTGCTCCGTTAGCTTTTTTAATCGGTATTATTTCTACCCATTTTGTGAATAAGTCTAGAAAAACTAAAATATATTGATTCTTTCTCTTTTTAGAAATCGGTAATGGGCCCATAATGTCTGCAGCAATCATGGTCCATGGTTCTTCAACGATTCTTTTTCCCATTAACCCTATTTTCGGTTTGTTACTCGGTTTGGTTCTTTGACAGACTTTACAATTTTTTACATAATTGATTATCTCTGAATTCATCCCTGAACAGAAGTAGTACTCAGAAATTCTCGCATGTGTTTTTTCTGAACCTAAATGTCCTGCTTGTATGTCATCATGATTTTTTTTTGGAACCTGTATTCGTAATTTTTTGGGTACGACGAGTTTCCATGGGTTACAGTCTGGTAAAAGGGTAGATTTTAGTGGGTCAGTTCTGTAAAAATAGAGTTGCGAGTCTCTGATTCGCCATTTTTGGTGTTCTTCCGGTCTTGTTGTCACTTGTCTGATTTTAGTGGAATACCAGTCGTCTGTTTTGTCGTCAATGTCTGCTTTTGGTTTTTCTAAACTACAAGCTAATGCGAATGCCATATTTTTCGCTGGTTCTCCTGATCTCGAAAGAGCGTCAGGAACGAAATTTGAACTACCTTTGCGGTATATGACTTCATAGTCATATTCAAGGAGTTCTAATGCCCGTCTGGCTAATCAACCAGTGGGGTTTTTCAGGTTATGGAGCCACTTTAACGCTAAGTGGTCCGTGATTACTTTGAAGCTATATCCTTCTAAATATGGCCTAAATTTTTGTATGGCCCAAACTACCGCTAGGCATTCTTTTTCTGATGCTGAGTACCGAGATTTTGCGCCGTTTAGGCTTCTACTCGCGTAAGCGATTACGTAATTTACACCTTCGATTGTTTGTGTAAGTACAGCTCCTAACCCCGTGTTGCTCGCGTCGGTTTCGAGTAGGAAGGGTTGTGTGAAATCTGGGCATGTTAAAATTGGTGCTGAAGTTAAGAGATCTTTGATTTTTTGGAAAGCCTCATCTTGTTCTAATCCCCAATCCCATTTTTTATCTTTTTTCAGTAGTCTGTTCGTCGGTTCTATTATTTCGGCAAACTGTGGGATAAATTTCCTGTACCAACTTGCCATCCCTATTATGCGTTGTAATTGTTTAATATTTTTAGGCTTTGTAAATTCTAGAATTGGTTGTATTTTTTCATCGTCTATTTGGAGGCCTTTGTCGTTGACTTTAAAACCTAAGTACTTGATTTCCGAGCAACCGAACTCGCATTTGTCCGGACTGATCATTAAATTTGCATCATTGCTTTTCTCTAATACGATATTCAAATATTTTAAATGGTCTTCGAAATTTTGAGTCACAATCACTATGTCGTCTAAATAACAAAAAACGTTTGGCTTTAAATCTGGAGTGATGATTTTGTCCATCAGTCTCTGGAAAGTGGCTGGAGCATTTGTTAAACCTAATGGCATCCTTTTAAATTGATACATGCCTTTTCCAGGGACTGTGAATGCTGTAATTGGTTTTGAATTTTCTTCTAATGGAATTTGTAAATACGCTAATTTCAAATCAATTTTGGAGATAAATTTTGCCGATCTTAAAGTGTCCAGAATTTCTGTCATGAGTGGGATTGGGTAGAGGTATTTTTTAGTAATATTATTAACCTTTCTGAAGTCTAAACATAATCTATAATCTTTACCCGGTTTTGTGATCATCACTATAGGGTTTGACCAATCAGAGCCAGACGGTTCGATTATGTCTTGTTCTAATAATTTATCCACTGTCTGATAAATTATTTCTTTGATTTTTGGGCTCACGTGATAGTATCGCTGTTTTATTGGATCGTGGCCCTGCACATCAATTTTATGTTTCGTCAAATAGGTTGCCCTATGTTCCTTTCCATGGTGAATTTTTATTTTGTTGTCTAAAAGTTTTTCTAGTTGGGATTGTTGGGTTTCGTTTAGCTCAACAATACCCTCGCAATATTCTGGCGAACAATAATTTTGTTCGTCGATTTTTCCTAAGGTATCCGTAATATTATTTAACTTAACCGCTTTATTTTTAAAATAAATCCATTGATTCCTATTATCCCTTTCTAATATCTCATTCACTTTTTGAGATCCAGTTACCGATTTTTTCCGATTGGTAATTTTTTTATTTTTCCAAAGGTTACTATCGCAATTCTTGTACGAATCGTCGTATTTACTGTTATAATAAATTTTCCCTGCATTGTTTTTCTTATTCTTTTTCCCAATTCTAGGTTTAACTGGATTAAATGAGTCTTCTATGCTTGAGTCGTCGCTAGTGTCTTGGGTGGGGATGCTCTCTAGGGGTTGGAATTTGTTGCTCGTAGGGATGCTCATTAGGCTTGGGATATTCTTTGTGGGGGTTTTACTGGAATTTGGGCGTTTTTGGTTTCTTGGGATTAGTTAGGATTGATAGGTACTATAGGGACTTCACTATCTTCTAACTTTGGACTATTTTTGTTAAGTTCTCTTGTGCTTTTCAAATTAATTTTACCTCCAAATTTCGGTTTAATATTTATTTTCATATTTTCTTCTTTTTTACCCAATGGTTCATTCCTAGTTTTTACAATTTTACCTTCTTCGTTCTCTTTTGTTGTAACGGCAGGTTTAGTTTCAGCTTTGTTTTCAATTATTGGGGTGGGGAGCGATTTTGGATAAGCTTCCATATGATAGTAGGTGGGGGAACTCCCTGGTAACCACCAGGTTTCCGAGTGATAATTTAAGGTCATCCGTAGGGCTTTTAGCATGTCCGTGCCTAAAATACCTACGGAGTTTAATTTTGGGACCAACCTGAACATTACCTGTTTTGTGTATCTACCGACTCTGATTGGGATTACTGCTTGTCCAATTGTATCAACTGTTTCGCCGTTCGCTACCATTAATTTTCGCGAGACAGGTTCAAGAATAGAAATTTTGGAATTCTGGATTTTTTCCAGTAACTCCTTGCCAGCGTACGAATGTGTGGCACCAGTATCCACTAAAATTCGAAATAGAGTATCTTCGAATTTTGTCATTAGATGAAAACGTGTTTCCGTTATTTCATCTTTATCCGAATTTAAGATTTCCGGCGTTTCGGTGCTAGGTTTTAGTATTTTTGGCCCTAGTACCCGCCCTTCCAATTCCCTGGTTATATGTGTAATAAGGAAATTCTCTTTTAAAGTGGCCCGTTAACCCACAATAATAGCAATTTGAATCATTTGTGTTTTCGTTCATTTTGATATTTGAGTCCTGTTTTTTGTCTGAGTTAGAACTTGTTTTTTCTTGTGAGTCTTTATTAGAATTATTATCACGTTGTTGGTTTTTATTATCGTAATTTAGTTTTTGGCGATTTTGCTTATTATTTTTGTTATTACTTCTTGAACTATTTTCCGCTTTTTCTGTTGGGAATTTGATCATTGGATTGCTTTGACCTTGATTTGAGTCTAACGTCATTTGATTCAGCATTGGTAACATTTGATTGTAGGGATTGAATGGATATCTTTGTCTATTGTTTTGGAATCTAGGTTGGTAATTTGGATGAAACCTAGGTTGAGAATTTAATTGGAAACCAGGTGGGAATCTAGGTCTGAAATTTTGTTGGTATTGGTTTGGAAAAGGTAATAATGGAAATCCAAATGATGAAAATGGGAATCCATTTTTGTATGATTTTTTACCCTGGTTATTTTGACTTTGGTTTCCGTTTTGGTTATCCTTTTGGTTGTTTTTATTTTCCTTTAAATCGTTATTATACTGCGAATTATTTTTATCCCCGTTACCGTTATTACGTTTTTGTTCATTTTTATCCTCTTTTTTAGGTTCTGTAATCTATAAGACTTGCCCTCGTTTTTTGGTTTTGGCTAGCTCAGTTTCCCATTCTTTTCCTAAGTCTTCTAGTTCCTCAAAAGTTTCAAAGTCGTTACGTTTGATGTACATTTTATACTCTATTCTAAGATTCTCGTAAGCTCTACGCAGTTCCCATTCCAGGCTTTTTCTAGGGTAAAGTTGATACGTTCCATGGGTAAAATGTCCGCTCTTCCGAATCCCGGAAGACCGTTCGCCCGTCGAAATGTCCTGGGTAGACGAACAGGGGTTTCTTCCTCAGAAACATCAACTCCTGTTGATGTTTTAGTTCGGCAACTGTCAATTCCCGTTGACTGATGGTGGTGAGTTCCTGCTGACTATGGGGGTGAGCTCCTGCTCGCCCCTTCGAAGGTCACTTGCCAACTCCTGTTGGCAAGTTGAGCTGGAGACTGTCAACCCCTGTTGACAGTCATCGTGATGACTTTCTACGGCCTCTCGTAGAAGGCGAGGGGACGGAATTCCCCAGAAGGCTCTATTCGCCTTTCTCTTCCAATAATTCCGTCCCATTCAGAAAGAAATCCCCAAGGACGACTTGATGGAGCGCCAAGTAAAATTTCTTCTGGATGGTAACGAATTATTTCGATTGGTTTGACAACGTCCCCGTGAACGGCCTGATGGGGCGACACCGCAGGATTTTGCCAAGTCAACGATAGAGTAAGGGCGATTAGAGGCGATGGTTTGAAAATAAGGCAATTCCTTCGTTAAAAGTGTTGCTCTTAAAAGAGCAGATTGTTCGAATAATAGATTGAGCTAGTAGTCAGTAACTACAAAAATGTTGATAATAAAACTATTTATTCCCTTCACTTTACCCTAGGCGAGGCTTAGAGAGAGAGTGAGGATTGGACGTGCGCTCTCGAGGAAGTCGAGAGGCAGACTGAAGATTGATGGCCGAGACACGAGCTTTTATGGGAGGGCGCGCAAGCTCCTCCCACTCCGCGGTCGAGCGGTCTCTCCCACTCCGCGCGGAAGTTGAGTAGAGGGAGAGCCTCGTCGCCGAGTCTCCCACTCCTCAGTGGCGGTCCAACCAGGAAGCTCCCGAACGGGAATTGGTGCGTTGCTCCTGCGGAGCTCCTGATTGGTTCGTTTGTTTGCGTACGCGATATAATTGAATTCATTTGTTTTTCTCATCTCTCTCTTGACCCAGCATTACATATTTGTTAAAATTAATGATTATTCGATATTAAATAAGTATAACTATTTATATGGGAATTTAATTTATTATAATATCATATAATATAATTATTATTAACATTAATATTATTTATTAATGTTAATTTTAATTCTAAATACTAACATCATACTTATTGATAGATATAATTATTGATTAATTTTATTATAATATAGTGGTTATATATATATATATATATATATATATATATATATATAGGTTATATATC
>CAKNXH010060341.1:70526-88363 GCA_932178445.1 Andricus quercusramuli
TATATATAGGTTATATGTAGACTAATACATATAATCTATATACTGTACATAATATAAGTTAATATTATTATAATATAATTAATGTTATTAACATTAATGTTATTTATTAATGTTAATTATAACTATTCAAAATTCGAATTTCAAATTTAGCGCGCGAACTCCTGGTTCGTGTTTGGTGCGCAGTACCCGTGGCGCGGGGTGCGCGAACCAATCAGAGAAATCGCTCGGTTGGAATTGGTGCGCGGCACCTGTGGTTTGGGGCGCGCGAGCCAAACATAAAAAGTCATGAGGTTGTTGATTAACTCTAATACCGCTAATTTCGATCTAACTTGCCATACCCAAAACTTGCCTTACTTAATGTTATTATCAAACCCTTTCTCCGAGATACTGATAAGTGATCAGTTTACCAGCATCTGACGAGAAAAGCCTTAATAGTGAAGTCGATTCTACTGAAGGGCAAGCCTGGAGCAGGAAAGCTAGATACTGGCCTTAGAATAATATGTCTAGGAAAAAGCAAGGCTCGTCGAGGTGAGAGTTGGGAATTCAGATCGGTAGAAAAATTATTTGAGAGCAATCACAAGTAATTGCTCTTAAGATTCGGAATTCTCAGCTCTCCCTTTTTATATATTGAAGATGTATATCAAAGTTTAGTAAAAAGTTTTCTAATTTCTGTCAAATATAAGTGAATGTCTTGTGTCCTTTTTTGATTACAATAATTAATTTTTTGCCTAATTTCCTCAGAAAATCTTTCATCGATGTAAGCGTTTTTAAAATCCTCGAAAAAGTCAGATAAATTTCTCCAGGAATTTTTATTTATCTCGCACCAATCTTTTGCATCTTCAATTAGTAGTGCGTCCAAATTTTCTAAAATATCGCGGTCGTTTATTTTATATCCCCTTTTGAATCTTTTTAATTCGTTCAGAAAATGCGCGGGACTGTCCTCTTTGTTGTTCCTAAATTTAATCAGCCAGTTACTTATGATTTGAAATGGCGTTTGTATCATGTCAAAAGGAAAAAAATGTCGCTGTAATTCTCTGATTATTTGTATTATTTTCAGGTTCGCTATCCGTATCTGTATTATTTGTGTGGATTCTAGAATGCCTGTTTGACCTATTACTTGTTGTCGAGAGTCTATGTCGTCTGTTTTGGTTTAAAGTATTTCTGTCCTCTAATGATTCACTGTCATCTGAGTTTTGTAATTTTAAATTATTAATTCTCGTTCTACTACGGTTTTCGGTATTGTTGCGGGAAAGTTGACGGGGTTCTTGTAAATGATCTTTTCAATTGAATTGTACTGCCTGTCTATTAAGGGATACGCTTTTATTTTTCCTGTAATTAGGTTCTATCTTTTCATTTTTGTTTTCAAATGAACTATGAGCTGACGGGTTTAATCTAAGTTTCAAATTATTTACCCTTTCTTCCCTTTCTCTAAAAAATCTTTCCTTTTGTTGGTTCATAAATTCATTGAACTCTACTATTTCTAAAAGTTCATCAGTTTCTAAAATGAACTGTGTATTGTTTTCCAAAAAGGAATCGCAATCAAAAGTTTTGTTGTTGGTTTGTCTGGGATTGTTTATTGAGCCTAACGCGCCTATTGCAGGTAACTCTTCTTTATCCCAATAGAAGGTATTTATTTCTAGGTCGAAAGTTTTGTTAGGGTTTTGATTAAGGTCATGGAGTAAGTGACGGTTATTTTGAGTTGGTTCAGTATATGTTTTCTGAGTCAATCTGTCTTTTTCTGACCTATTTTTATTCATTGGGGTTTCCATGTTTTTTCTCCCGAAACCCCTACCGCGACCTATCGATCTATTTATTATTTTAGGGATAGCGCCCATGTTTTTGGTTGGAGGTGGTACCCTAATTTGGATTATTGGTCTCGTTGTGACCTCATCCGAATTAATATTTTGGATTGGAAGTGCAGCGGCACCTTCTAAATCTAGGTTATCATGATCGTTTTCCATGACTGTAGGTTTCGGCATTGTGATTTTAATTTTTCGCGATCTCAATTTCATTTATTTTAATCTTGAGTTAGGATTTGTACGGAAAGGACACCCTATATTTTCGTTCGATGTAGATTTCTAATTTAAAATTTCCATTTCGTTCGAGAAATTTTAATTAAAATTTTAATTAGTCATTTAATGGTTAGAAAGTTCGAAAATATGTTTATTTTCGTCGCAGGACACTTTGTTTTGGAGATACGACGCGTGACCTTGCGTTTGACTTGCGAGAGTACGTGTTGCTCGTGGGGACTCGTTACCGCGCTTGAAAGTTTCGCCAAATCGGGCGATTGAAATATTCAACGTGAAGAAAAATTGATGCTTTTCTTTTTAGTTTTAATCTTTTTTCTAATTATAAATGTCTGATTTTTCCAAAATATCGATGATTTTTCCAAATTCTTTCTTTATTTTTATTTCTATCTCGGTTTAATTCTTTTAAAACACAAATCAATTTTGATTTTATTACCATAAAGAGAAATCGATATTTTAATTTCCGATTATGGTTTTCTTTACGTTATTCGTTTAGGCCCTGAATTGCGATGCGCAAATATCTGCTGCAATTTTCGCATATGCGAGTATACCATACAATTTTTAATTTATATCTCAAATATCACATAATAGGCACTACAAAATCATTATATAAATATATCAGATCATCGGTACATATAAATCATTTTCATAAATATCTCAGATCATTGGCACGTATAAATATCACATATTCAGAAATTCATATATATTACAGGTATATAAAAAATCATGTCATACACGACATAAATATTAATTCTTATAATCATTGCAAATAAATTCAAGCAAATGACAAGGCATAAAGATCAATTAGCATGCAAAAGTCTTAGTAGGTTAAGAGTTCGTGAGTTAGTCAAAAATAGAGTATAAATTTTGCATTGTGTCTATTTTTCTCTGCAGGTTTGAATTTTAAGATAGGAAAGATGTGGGATTTTAGGTTGGGCGCCAGGTGTTACGGAGGTAAGACCGAGGAGGGAGATTGGGAGTTGGAGTGCCAAGATAAGGGTTTAGACACAATGAAACGAATTATTCATTAAAATAAGATATGGTTTATTAGACCACTTACATTGTGGGAATAAGTATCCCGAGGTGGGTTTGGCTGGTCGAGCCTGTTGAAGGTTTCCTCCAGGAGGCGGGTCGACGAAATGGCGTCGGTAGCGACGAGACGAAGCGGCAACAAGACGGCGTGTTGAGGAGAACGTAACGGCGACAGCGAACGACGAAAGCACTATTTCACGCACAAGGGGAAAAGCGGCACGGTAGCCGACAAGCGAGAGCAGTCGACTTGGAGTCGAGCGAGCACAGACTGAGGAACCGCTGTGCTGTCCCTCGGGACTTCGTGTCCCCTCGGCGGATTCCGTTCCGACTCGTGTGCGGTCCGGCAACCCTTTCGTTCAGGGTCGTACTGAGTCCCGCATTATGGTAACAGTTATGTTACACGCGTTTTTTTCGAAACGCAATTGTAATAGATTTTAAGCACCGTATTACTCTACGCTCATTAGTTCTTAATTTCTCAATCTGCGATATGTTTTTCCGAAAACAATTAGTGTCAGTTAATGAAATAGATCTGTATTCATGGCAAAGATTACAGTTGACCTTGACCTTCCAAGTATTGCTTCTCGCGATAATGATTGGGATCACATTGCACAGCCGACTCAAATGCATCGAAACCTTCATATTTAAAGTTTATTACAAACTAGTTTATTCTTAGCAATAAATATACGTAACATATATTTTACTTCTAAATTTACATGTTTGCTTATGAAAAATAATGACAAATACAAGGAACAAGAGTCAAATATTTGTCTAAATAATATCAACTGCTGATATTATTTTTAGTTATGATGTGTTGAAGAAACGAGAGACGATATTTTATCTACCATGATTTATTTTTTAATGTGTATACAGTAGGGTGGTCCAAAAATTTTTTTTTCGAATTTTTATGGGGACACCCCTCAAATTTGTTCGAATCCGCACAAAAATAAATGCGTTTTTTTTGTTTTGAAAAAAAAATTATATTTAGGGGTGGCGCAAGCCCCATGAAGTTTAACATGTATTTCCCATAAGAAAAAAATACGTTTTTGTAAATCTTATTCAGAATCCTCAATATTATCTCAATCGAGTTGAAACTCAACATTTTTCTTCACAATTAGCCATAGAATACGAATAAAATATCACTTTTCAAATATCACCCCCATAAGTCTGTTTTATAGGGTCCCAAAGAAACCCCATAAGTGAAAAAATGGGTTTTGCGAGTTTTTGGCGCTAATTATGATTTTTTTGCGGTTTTTTTTAATGCAAATTGTTTTTAATACATGAAATATGACTTTATACTGAATATTATATATTTTCATTAATTGTTTAAACAATTTATTATTGTTTTTAGCAATTTTCTCATGGAATGGAGTTAGAAAGACGCGGTTTTTTCACAAATATTCCTTTTTTGTCCAATTTTCAATTAGAGGGAAGGGATAGTTCATCAATGTTAACAAGAGTGATTGTTTAAACAATTTATTATAATTAAAAATAATATTATATTTGAATAATGCTAGAAAGATGCGGGTTTTTTTCTGGCTTTTTGTCCAATTTTCATCTGTAGTAAAGTAATAATAAATTTAAGTTAAAAAAATAATTGTTTGAACAATTTATGAAAATTATTAATAATATTATATTTGAATAATGCTAGAAAGATGCGGTTTTTTTTTTAATTTCTGGCTTTTTGTCCAATTTTCCTTTAGAGTGAAGTAATAATAAATTCAAGTTAACACAATAATTGTTTGAACAATTTATTATAATTATTAATAATATTATATTTGAATAATGCTAGAAAGATGCGTTTTTTTTTTAATTTCTGGCTTTTTGTTTAATTTTCATATGGAGTAAAGTGATAATGAATTCAAGTTAACAAAATAATTGTTTAAACAATTTATTATCATTCTTGATAGTATTCTCTTTGCTTAATTGGTAGAATGTTGCAGTTTTTTTCTGAAATTTTTCACTGTTTGTCTATTTTCTATTAGGCGTGTCTTGATAATTAATTAGATTTAGCAAAAATAATTGTTTAAACAAATTATTATTGTTTATGAATATCTTCATGTATATCAATTGCGCCTGATAGTTGCGGTTTTCCGGCAATTTTCACCTTTATGTCCTTTTTTCACTCAGTGAGGTAATAATTAATTAAATTCAACAAAAAAGTTGTTCAAACAATTTCATATTGTTAATAACAAACTTTTCTTAGATAAGTGCTAGAAAGTGGAGGTTTTTTCTAAAATCTTTCACTTTGCATCGCCTTTTTATTTATGAACAAGTAATAAGTCGGCCACAACAAAAATGATTTTCCGAAAGGTATTGTTGTTTTAAGTGAATTATTTTTGCTCTTTTCACAATGCTTAAAAAAATTAATTCAAAGAAAAAAATCTATTTTACACGAAAGGCAGAAATCAATATTAAATTGTTCAAACAACTTTTTTGTTGACTTTAATTAATTATTACCTCACTAAGTGAAAAAAGGACAGAAAAGTAAACATAGCCGAAAAACCGTAACTATCAGGCGCAATTGATATAGATGAAGATAGTCATAAACAATAATAATTTGTTTGAACAATTATTTTTGCTCAATATAATTAATTATTAAGTCACGCCTAATGAAAAATAAACAAACAGTTGAAAATTTCAGAAAAAACCGCAACATTCTACCAATTGAGCAAAGAGAATATTATCAACAATGATAATAAATTGTTTAAACAATTATTTTGATGACTTGAATTCATTATTAATTCACTCCAAATGGAAATTAAACAAAAAGCCAGAAATTTGAAAAAAACGCATCTTTCTAGCATTATTCAATTATAATATTAATAAGTATAATAAATTGTTTAAACAATTATTTTGTTAAATTGAATTCATTATTACTTCACTCCGAATGAAAAGTGGACAAAAAATCAGAAATTGAAACAAAAAAACGCATTTTTTCAGCATTATTCAAATATAATAATATTAATAATTAAAATAAATTGTTTAAACAATTATTTTGTTAACTTGAATTCATTATTACTTCACTCCGAATGAAAAGTGGACAAAAAGCCAGAAACTAAAAAAAAATCCGCATCTTTCTAGCATTATTCAAATATAATATTATTTATAATTATAATAAATTGTTTAAACAATCACTATTGTAAACATTAATGAAATATCACTTCCCTCTAATTGAAAATTGGACAACAAATGAAAAATTTGTGAAAAAACCGCGTCTTTCTAACTGCATTCTATGAGAAAATTGCTAAAAACAATAATAAATTGTTTAAACAATTCATTAAAATATCTAATTTTCAGTATAAAGTCATATTTTATGTATTAAAAACAATTCGCATTAAAAAAAACCGCAAAAAAATCATAATTAGCGCCAAAAACTCGCAAAAACCATTTTTTCACTTATGGGGTTTCTTTGGGACCCTATAAAACAGACTTATGGGGGTGATATTTGAAAAGTGATATTTTATTCGTATTCTATGGCTAATTGTGAAGAGAAATGTTGAGTTTCAACTCGATTGAGATAATATTGAGGATTCTGAATCAGATTTACAAAAACGTCTTTTTTTCTTATGGGAAATACATGTTAAACTTCATGGGGCTTGCGCCACCCCTAAATATCATTTTTTTTCAAAACAAAAAAAACGCATTTATTTTTGTGCGGATTCGAACAAATTTGGGGGGTGTCCCGATAAAAATTCGAAAAAAATTTTTCCAATGCATTTTTGGACCACCCTAGTATACAGTGAGGGTGAAAAGACAACTGAACTTACTCGGAGATCTTGAGAGAAATCGAAGGTGCAGAATGCACTTTCAAAATACGTTTGGAAGGGATGACAATTCCTATTGGACAAAAATAATTTGAAGTGGGAAAATGTAATTTACGCCCACTTACGTTCAAGATCTACCTTTAGTCCCTTTAGTTTGCCTGGTTTGCACATTTTTTCACCTAGAGATTAGATATTTGTCTCGTTGAGAGAAGCACCGTAATAAAGGACTTAAGATAAAACGTGTTCTAGTAACCATGCCCAAGACTTATGACAATAAAATTTGAAAACCAATTTTCCCTTTTTCAATAGGACAATCTAATTAGCAGTTTGTATACGAGGATCGGACCTCATAAACAGATAAACCTTGAACAGATGTTCTTTAAAATGTCATTTTAGGTTTCGAAACATGGTACATTAATTTTTGGAATAGGAAGTATTCTGAAATATAAAATTAAACATAACATTTATAAGCGACGCGACAACTTAATTTTGTTGTTATTTTAAATTTAAGCATTAAATTTCAACTTTTAAACGTTGCAGTTTAGAAACCGAGCATACATTTTGTTCTTGTACCAATATATGACTGAATTTCTTATGTTTTATAGATGTTGGCGACTGCTGCTGATAGTCAGTTAGGAGGAAGGGATATAGATACGATTCTCGCAGAACACTTTTGTAAGGATTTTCAAACTCGATACAAGATTGATGCTCATAATAACCCACGGGCGTATTTGCGATTACTTTCTGAGGTTGAAAAACTTAAAAAGCAAATGTCAGCGAACTCTACAAATCTTCCGTTGAATATTGAATGTTTTATGGAAGAAAAAGACGTACATGGTGAAATGAAAAGGGCTGACATGGAAGCCATGTGCTCTCACTTATTCAAAAGAGTCGAATCAACTCTTAAGCAATGCTTGGCTGATTCTAGTAAGTATATGTAAATCACTTGTTAACAGTGGGTTGCCCAATCGACTTTTGAATATATCAGATTGCAAGGGAATTTCGAAGGATTTTAATAGGTTTCAAGGTCTTTAAAAGAATGACAAGGGCTTCCAAAAGATTTTATGGGGTTTCATAGGATTTTAAATATTTCACAAGGTTTCAGATCAGATCTGCCAGACCGTGGACCGGCGACGCATTTCTTGTCTGCGCAGAAGACAGAAATTGGTTAATATAGTCTAAAAACACACAGGAATAACTATTGCCCAAACTCTGACAGTCCGCAGTTTGGCATCTCTGTTTCAAATGGTATATAGCAATTTCAGGGGATTTGAAAGGATTTCGAAGCTTTCAAATAATTTTATTTCAAAGGATTTCGAAACATTTCAAGCGATTTAAAAAGATTTTGTTTGGATATCATAAGATTTAAGGAATTTCATGGGAAGTGTACATTAAATTTCATGAGTGGTTAACCCCTCACTTATTAAGAACGATTCTAAGTTATCATGAATATATTAAAATGAAAAATTCTTATAGTTTGTATCCATGAATTTTAAAGTTATAAACTACTGTTTTTTCAGAATTGAAGTTGGATGATATTCATTCTGTGGAAATTGCTGGCGGCTCGAGCAGAGTTCCAGCAATAAAACGTTTAATTGAAGAGGTGTTTTCTAAAGGAACATCAACCACTTTGAATCAAGATGAGGCAGTAGCTAGAGGTTGTGCATTACAATGCGCCATGTTGAGCCCAGCTGTTAGAGTTCGAGATTTCTCCGTGACCGACATTCAACCGTATCCTATAAAACTGACTTGGGATCCTTCTCAGGGGGAAGAAGGGTATGTTTATCCAAATTTTTATTAAAATTCATATTTACAGGATTTCCCAGACTGAAGTGTCCGGACTTATATGGCTATATAAAAATAAAAGTAAACTTAAAATTTCCTTTTCAAAAATCAGTTGAAGTTATAGTTTTAGAGTTATAAAATATCTAAGCTAGACCAATCAGGACCGCGGTATAAACAGTCGTACGTGCGTGAGCGAGAGTCCAACTCCCGCTCATGCACGCACGTCTGTTTGTACCGCGTTCCTGGTTGATCGAGCCTACATATTTTATAACTCAAAAACTAAAAATTTAACTGATTTTTGGAAAAGGAATTTTCCTAGAATTTTACTAGAAAAAGTAAAGTTAAAAATAAGCCGCCTGGTGCGATTACGAGTAGAATAGAAAAACCCGATAGATTGGAAAAGATAAAGAATTAGTCAAATAAATGTTAGGAGTACAATTATAAAGAGCAAAATTCCGAAGCTTATTATTTTAGAGGTTAAAGACGATTCTACGGCTGACTGAGTTTACAAAGGTCAGTATTGAATTAAACGAATTTAAGCTAGACTATTCAGAAGTAAACAAACTGAGGCAGGAGCGTTTAGGAATGACGTCATAGGTGTCAAGTTAGACTCGCACATTTTGTCAACAAATGTAGGTTAAATTTGGACAAAATCAGATTAATTGCCAATGCAAAGAAATTTATTTCACGAATTATGTCAAAAATAGAGTGAAAACAAAGTGACGACGAAACCTAAGTTCGAGGTTAGTATATCCGAAGTTAGTTTCTGAATGTTTACCAGAGTTTAGCTTAATGCCAAAGAATGATGACAGAATGTGAACAAGCTATTGGAATCAATAACATTTTAAAATTTAAGCCAAGTTAAGAAAGTTATTTTTACCAATCGAACGTCATCTATTTTGCATGACCGCGTAGCTGATTGTAATTTGAACTTAATTGAATTAAGTTGTTCGAATTCCGATCATTGATCACTCGCTTTGAATTAATTGAATTAAATGAGGAACTTACTTTGTCATTATTTAAAGCGCTCCTTCATTTAAAATTTTAAAAGGTATACATTTCAAAATGGAAAGGAATTGTTTCCTTGAGTATGCGAAACAAGTAATCCGAAGAAAAACAATTTTGAAATATAAAGAAACTCACAAAAAAACGCTTACTAATTTCACGAAGCCTCCGATTTTCTATTCTCCATGTTGAGGAATAACGAATTGCTACAGCCCTGAAACATTTATATGGACTTTAGCCTAACAATCTTCAATCTTCCAGAATTTGCTCATGAAGATCACGAATTATTGTAAAGTGGTATAATTGTTAGCATAATTATTTTTGTAAATAGGAATTTCTAATAAAAATTATTTTGATTTTCTGGCAGACCTCAGCCTTACATCCATAGGTTTTAGTCAGCTTTTAAAACTTTAAAGTAATTGCAAACTAACTCATGGAGTAGACTTCTTTCCAAAATGCCTCAACCTCTTCTGGCCTGGGCGGGTGGTCGACAGTAACTGAAGGGTCTTGGAAGAGTCAAGATGGGTCAGTGAAAAACTATTGATTTTCTCTGACCCACCTTTCTTTCCGCTCTAGACTCCTCCTAGCGTCAGATAGTACACGTATTCTATTATCAGTATGCTGCCTGATGGCCAGCAGCTTTGACTAGCCCTGGCAGTGAAATTCCTGCCAGATGTTATGTAGTCAATCACACACTGAATGCGGGACGTGTACTTTCTTGCCCAGCCTGTCTTAGTTTTTGCTGCAGTATACACACTATAATTAATGATCCAGAGGTCGAACTTTTCGGTAAATCTCCACGAACCTGGATGTTGATATTTCTCCTCGTCCTAAAGCATCGCTCTTCCTCTATTGGATGCCTGTCCGCGGTCGCTCTCAGTGTCGCTTTCTCTCTTCTCGTTTAGGGGCCATACTTGTATCGTAGCACTCCAGCAGGTCGTCCTTGAGTCGATCCGCCCACTCAAAAGTATTGAGATTTTGCCGGTCCATGGCATTGACTCTGCCTTGATTGGCTCTCCCAACTCTAGGGTAGTCGACACTGTTGTCTGACCGATCGTCGGTTGCCCTGCGCGTTCCATTGTTTTGAACCGCATTTACTACAACTATATTTGGTGTTATCATCGTTGTTCCCACGAGAAGCTAGGGAAAATGTTTCTTCCACTCTTGTAGAGCCCCGCATTCAAAGATAAGACTGCATACTCTGAGAGGTCGCCCGGTATCTCAGTCACCGATTAAAACACCTCACCCAGATGCCATTCAGGGTTTGGCACGGTCGTTACGCCTCCGCTTTGGGGTTAATTCCTTCGGGACCATCTCTGGACAATTGTTCACAACTACTTGTTAATTATTGTAATCATATTTAGCAGAAACCCTTGGTACAGGGACCCTCTATTTGCAACCCGAGGACGCGTTCGGTGGCTTCGTCATAGGCCCTTCGGTCGATTCTAAAGGAACCGAAACCGAATACAAAATTAAAATTTTCGTTATAATATTTCGAACGTTTGTTAGTTACTCATATATCACAAAGGATTTCAGCTTTAGAACTTCCGAGATAATGTTAAAAAAATAGTAAATATTATTCCGGGTAAAACTATTTTAAAAATGTGCCTTCGTTATTCTTACTGGGTTGTAAAACTAAGATTCTTAATTCCTCATTTTATTTACATAAAAATCAACATTAATTGTCAACATTTTAAGTTCTGAATATTGACTGAATTTTCTTGAGGACTTCATATTTATTTAAAAATGGCACCAGACATGTCTCGACTTGTCGCCCTGAGAAAATCAAAACCGAATTTAACATGTAGCAATAAATAGTTTATCGGTTATTAAAGTATAGGAGATAAACATTTCGAAAGTTATGAAATGAAATGAATATGAAGTTTCAGTATATGCTGCACTTCTCATTTTCGACAATTGACTCTATTTCCCTAGGAGCGTTCAGCGGAGCGGTATTTGGGCTAATGCCGTAAGAGTGACAGAGTTGGTAATAAAGCACTCTTATTGCCGCATTGTGCCTTTGGATGTAGGTCGTTCGCGCATGAGTTGGACAACTAGATAGTATGTGTCCTAGATGCTCCGGGTGTACATGACACGCTCTGCAGCTATCATCGGGAATTTCTTGGCTTACAATGTGGCGACGCTATGCTAGAGTGTAAATGACACCGTCTTGATATGCCAAAATGAAATCCTCTGTTTCCGACTTCAATTTGGGTGATTTAAGGAAAGCAAACGTTAGCTCATACGACATCGACTGACCCTCCACATTTCTGTGGAAGATGCCGTCCATCCTCTTGTCGAGGAGCTGTTCGCGGAAGTTTTTCTCCTGTGCTTTCTCAATCTGGGTCTTCAGGAGTGAGTACTCGAGATGGATAAGATTTGATGCATTTTGCACTGCACAGCTCCTTGAAGCTATTTATATTCTTCGAGTTTCCTTTCAGTGGAGGCTGGCCTTCATAGACTTTTCTCCAAAATGCCTCGACGTCCTCTGGCGTGAGCGGGTGGATGACAGTAACTAGAGGGTATTGAAAGAGTCGAGATGGTTCAGACAAAAACTGTTGATTTTCTCTGACACAACTCTCTCTCCACTCTAGACTTCTCTGAGCGTTAGATAGTACTCGTATTCTGTGAACAATATGCTGCCTCATGGTCAGTAGCTTTGACTTGTTAAGTGTGTGATGACGGATCCGCAATCCACGCGAGATGTCGACCTTTAAAGTAAAAGTCCTGCCAGATGTTACATATTCAATCACACACTGAATGCGGGACGCGCACTGCCTTGCCCAGCCTATCTTTATGCTGAGTTGATGCATTCGTCTTTTTGGTCTTATGATGAACCGTTGACTTTATTTTACTGTTTGCATCTGCCAAAGCTCTCGCTGCGTTATTCACACTACAATTTATAGTCCAAAGGTCGGATTCTTTGGGAAAATCTCCACGAAGCTCGTCATCCAGTTCAGCCAGATCATTGGGCTTGAGAGAAACCTGAATGTTGATGTTTCTCCGGGTCCTGAATCATCGCTCAGTGTCGCCTCTCTTTCTCTGTTACTGGCTTGTTCTGGCTGCGGTTGAGTACGCGCTCCGCCTATATAACCCCTTTTCCGGAGTTCCTCGGGATGGTCTCGCAGACGTTTATGCGAAAAATGCGAGAGCTCTGGGTGTTTCTCGCACCATAGAGTATGCAGTCGCGCAATGTAATCTTTTCTTTCAGGGGCCATACTGGTATTATAGCACTCCGCATTGACTGCGTCTTGATTGGCTCCCCCAACTCTAGGATAGTCGACATTGTTGTCCGACCCATTCCGAGCCATTATGGCCTAGACCATTATGAGCCTGGGCCACTAGGATGACGACAACCTATTTCATGAAGAGCTGTTTCCGCCTCCAAGAAACTACAGTTATTCCAAAAGCGGAACTTCACGACTTCAAACTGTGTTTGTTGAGGCATTCCTCCATCCCATGGAACCGTCCGGTGCGAACCGTGGCGATAACGTGGACAGGTCAAAGCATCTCTTGGGGGGAGGAATTCCAGGGGTCACGTTATAGCCGAATCTAGAAAGAAAGATGACGCGTGGGACCCTGGAACAAGCAAATAAGAACTCCACTCTTTCATCCAAAGTGACATCCATCTTTGTTCTTCCTCTGACGGCCAGAATAGTACCCCTGACCTCCTCCGTAGTCCTATTTAAAATGTCAATAGCGAAGTACCTTAGTGAAATACCGTTTACAAATGTCTTTTTGCTGTTGGGAAACGACTAAGGTGTTCGCGTCCTCCCTATTCTCGCAAAAGATTTTGACCATTCCTGCCCCACGAATCGCATTCCAAAAAGAGGAAGAAGGGGTGAGGGCATTTTCCGGATATAGGGGGACCGGAGATTCCGGATTAGACCATCTAATATGGCCCGTCGGGGTAAGAGGGTAAGAGGGAGGGTGTTCCTCTTCAACCGGTCTCTTGTTAACCCGACTCTCATCCCGGATGTGTTGGTCGAGTGAAAAAGATTAACCCGCTCTGAGCCCGTACCTAACGAGGAGTGCGCGGGTGAGGTCGGATTGTTGTCCACATCCGAAATGGATTTCCCTGAAACCTCGGCACTTTTATTAAGTAGATCGAGGCGGCTTTCCTTTTGAGAGGCCGCCTGCAGTCGGGATGTTCCGGGTATCTTGAAGGAACCGATACGAGAAGAAGATACTAGATTGTTCCCGGATTTCACACGCTCTAACGGGTGTGTCTCGACTTCCTGGGTCGATCCGTGAATGGAACAAGGCCCACTCTTCTCATACCTCGGAGTGGGGATGCCGAACCCCAAAAATTTGGCTTTCCACCGGACCTGGGCGGATTCATTTTGTCGGATGGCGAGTACCTAAAAATGTGCTCAATAAGAATGGGTAACGAATGTATCGATTAATGTCTATCCCGCCCCTAAAACTAGATTACAACACGTCAAACCCCTTTGGAATACGTGAGAGACAGGGGTACCAATCATATTTGACCAGAAAATGTTGGTTAGGAAACGTTAAAGTAGAGGACTATTAAAGCAAGGGCCGATAAGAAAAAAAGTCTACAGAACTATTATATAAATGTACGGAATCAAATTAACATCCTCCTTGCACGAAAAGAAAATAATAAAGCCGTTGGCAGGATAGGAAAGTGAAAGTAGGACGAATAAGCATCAGTAGACAGGAAGCGGTTGGTTGCAGAGATATATAGATATTATTTGTTTTGCCGACCTCTGCAGGCACTAGATTGACTGCTGCTTTATATGTTTAGCCTTGAAGAGGACAGTTAGCAAACATTGCCTTGAATTTCAAAAAGAAACCGCTATTCTTCTCACACTTTCAGCTGACCGTCAGAGAAGAAGCGACAAAAAGTACTTCCCAAAGGCAAATCGGAGTAATAAAAAAGATGTTACCTCAGATAACGTAGATGCTCCAAGAATGCCAATGAATAAATATCGTCAAAAAGACGTTTGAAAACAGAGGTTATATGGGCTTACCGCCACTGCATTCATAGTAACTAATAATGTTTAAATTCTCGAAATAACCAAAACATATAAATCCAGTTAGTCCTTCCAAATCTCAAAATCACAAGCAATTCCAAAAATGTGTGTAAAAGTTGGACCTTTCTTCAAACAGCACAAAAGGATTCAGCGTGATAGTTATTCACGCGTTGAAAATTCAAAATCACATAACCAACAGAAAAACAGTAACCACTGGAAACGTCCGTTCAAGTCCCGCGCAGGTAGTCAAGATGTATCTTCTGCATTGTCGCAGTGTCATGGCAGATGGAGGGAGATTTTGGGACCATTACGCCCAAGAGATGGTGATAGTGGTACTGCGACGAATCCAGGGCGGTGAGATTTGTATCGCACCATGTACAGGATTTTGAATGCGGGAGTCTCGTCCACATTCCACCCCCGGTGAAGAACCCACAGTTGCGCCTGTAACGGTGCGACTTCAACCCGCTTTGCTTCCTCGTCGTTCGTAGGGCCGATCCTTGATGGTGAATGATGCTTCAGAGAAAACCACTCTTTTCTTCATTTCCTCTCGTCCACAAATGTCGGTGAATGAAAAAAAAGAATAAAACTCAAAAGAATTAGTAAGAGCGACCTTACTCTTTCTCCTTATGAGAAGCCCATGCGAGTCTGGATTATTACAAATGAGTAAAAGCAAACAAAAAAGAAAATATCAAGTTGGCCCTCGGTCGAATCCCGTTCCCTCACGAATATTTCCTCCAAGAGAGGAGGAGCTGTTTACAAATAAATAAAAACAACTACAATACAAAAATAATTTGCAGGTAAAATCTGCAACATTACAGTTGTCAAGTCAGATGATTGTACAAATCTCGTAAGGATCAGTTATGTAATATTCCCTATTAATACCGAAACGTGGAAAACTCGATTTCGAAAGGCTCAGCTGTGCAAACAATCTGGTAACACGCATTGGTAATCGCCACTATGAGTAATCCGAATTTTGTATCCTGCCTCGTTGAGATTTTTTAGATGCAAGTCATATAATTTGGTTATACCGTCCAAATTATCTAAAGGGTAGCTTGAATCTTCGAATAATCTCTCACCATTTACACCGAATGAATTTAGCCACCCAATTATATTTTATGTCTACGTCGATCGCCTGATTTGATTTTACTTATGGATCTTAAATTTACTAAAAATTATACTAATGCAGGGTGTCTAGCGGACCGGGAAACCGGGAGAAACCGGGGAAAACCCTGGAATTTTATTGGACCTTGAAAAAACCGGGAAAACCCCGGGAATTTTGCTTATGACCGGGAATTTTTTGTATTTGATCGAAAAATCGACTTTTTTCTACTTAATTTTCTTTTTATTCCATTTCCACTTTATCTACAGTCGCAAGGTTCCTTCTTATGCTTATCCTAAGTACCTATTTATGTAATTTTTGACATTCTCATCCTAATGAGAAGGAATTGGTTTTATGTAAAATTTGTCTTAGTCGGGTTTCATCAAATACGTTTTGAGACCCACTAAGTCAGAAAAAAACGATTTTCACGAAGGTAAAATCTGTCTGTAGTCTGTCTGTATTCTGTAGTCTGTCTGCAGTCTGTGCACACTTTTTTAAGACCTAAAAGAAAAAGACAAGTTCGTCAGTCAGCTATTTTGGATCAAAATTCAAAAAGTTATAGATTTTCAAACTTTTTGAGACTATTTTTTTAAGAGCTGAAAATTCTATGTACCTACAAGATTATCAGAACAACTTTTTGAGTTTTCTTCAAAATATCGAACATTCAAATTGTATGCTCGAGCAGCGGGCAGATTTTTTCTATGTATATTATGTTGAAATTCCTATTTGTATGTACACATGGACTTCAAAAAGTCACAAAAAGACATCTAAAATTTGGTCGGGGGAAAAATATTTGACCGGGAAAAAACCGGGAAAACCCCGGGAATTTCAAATTGGCTGATCACTAGACACCCTGTAATGGTAATGTTGCATTTTAAACTTATCTCAAGGATATTTATTTTCATAGAGACATTCGTTCAATCTGCATTTACTTTTTCCTGTCCAGTAAATTGCAACCAACGATATAAGCTGATTCCAAAACTGATAGGATATAAAAACTAGCCCTAACCATTTAATAACTAAACTTGATGATTAAATAAACAACAATTGAGTAAGAATTATTCTTACAATAAAAATTGTGTACTTATGCGATGAGTTTAAAGAATTTCAATAGATCTTTCTTATAAGATTTATTTGAGATCAATACACATAATTTATGACTATTTTTGTGTTTCATCGCACGACGAGGTCCTTATTATCAAATAAGGCACAGGGTCGTTACGAGAAATCACAATCATGAATTTTTTTAAACTTTTGCAACTGAATTTTAGATTCTCCTCCATTATCCTTATCTTCTTTTATTTATAAACTCCAAGCTCCACTCGGACAACGAGGTCCTCATTATTACATAAGGTGCAGGGTCGTTACGAGAAGTGTTTTTTTTTACATTCTCATCTAGAGAAGGTATTGATTTTATGTGAAAAATGTCTTTCGTGGATTTCATTAAATGTCGACGTTTTGAGACCCCCTGAGTCAGAAAAAATAGTTTTTACGTCGGTGTCTGTCTGTCCGTCGTTGTCTTCGTCGTCGTCGTCTGTATATCGGATAACTTTCGAAAGACTAATCGGATTGGATTATGCTTTGGCACACTTTTTGTGGGGCCAAAAAGAGAGATCGAGTTCGTTAACCAGCTATTTTCGATGAAAACTCAAAAAGTTAAAACATTTTCAAAAATTTTTAGACAATTTTTTTCCAAATTTAGAAATTCCACGGACGGCTATCCGTAGTACTCAGAAATTCAAACAATTTATTCCCATGACATTTTCAGATAAAATCAAAATTTTTAGAGTTACAGCATTTGCAAAATCCAAAAAAAAAAAAAAACGAAAATTAATATTTTCAGCCGAAAAACGCACGATAGGAAGAAAAGTCGAGAGAAGAAAAATGTTTCTTTTTGCATGCCCTACAAGATTATCTAAACGACTTTTTGAATTTTCTCGAAAAATCGAAAATTCACATTTTTATTGCACAAAAAATAATGATAAATCCTACGTTCCGGGAGGTCTGTTAAGCTGGCACAACACTATTGTGATATTGAGAAATGACCTATATCACTATTTAGGGCTCATTTAAGGCTAATTTAATGCCCTATTGCGAAATTTAATGCTCAACGTTTTTTATAAAAAAA